>JAJLTN010000005.1:0-35616 GCA_030568215.1 Lipomyces kockii
AGTACCATCAGAAAGGGTGATTCTTTTTAGATTTAATGGAAGTATCATTACAAGTGGTGATTCTTTTTTTTTCACGAATTTAAATGGGAGGGCCATTGAAAAAAAGAATCAGGCCCTAAACAAATCACTCGCGGCATGGACGCCTTCGTCATGAACTCTGCATCTGACGCGCGCTGGCTTCTGTGGCTCTTTCTGGTTGTAAATATCTCCACCTGTCCCCGCTGCTGCTGCTACTGCTGTTCCCTGTCCGCGTCATGCAAGGACACTGAGAATGGAACCGGGAATACAAGGCGGCGAGAGCAAGCCGCTTCCAGCGAATGGTTCTACATGGCGGTAACAGGGGAGTCGTGACGGACCTCTTTAAGCACATGCGAGTACTTCTTCAATTCGTACAATATGGGCTGGTCATATTGCTAACATTCCAAAGGCAGCGGACGGTGACAGGCAGGTGGGCGTCGCAGGATTGTGTCCAAGTCGGCGAGAACCAAGCCACTTGGTCCAATACCGGTCCCAGCGAAGCCTTGTCGACAGGCGTCCAGAGGGGAGCCTGTGGCAGGCTCATAATGTTAGGTTTTACCTGTGGGAGTCTTTGTTTTCCCACTGGGGTTTTTTTTTCCCGGACAATTTCCCTACACCTTTGTCCAAATCGATGTTCATTTCTATAGATTCTTGTGTAGATTCTTGTTAGAAAATCTATACATATGCGAGTACAGCTACTCGGTTCGGCCGGACCACCAGGTCTCGGCGTTTTGTTTGTAATGTTCAAGATCCGGTGTTTGGTGGCCGTTTAATACAAGTGAGATCCGGTTATCGATGAAACCACGCGCGTCCACTTTATTTTCCCCTCAACACTCACATTGTATTTACCAATTTTCTTCGACATTCAAGCACTTCTGCAATCAATCTACCAGCGGAAATATCAGGATCAGTTCAATGGTGTCAGGTAATTTTATTAACTCTGTCAGATCCCAGATAATAGCGCCGGTCACGACTGTTTTGCAACGGCTTCCGTCCAGGGAAGCTACGCCAACAACTGCATTGCCAACAAAGATTTATGGATTCTTTCTTGGGCAATACGGCTCCAAGCAGCACGGCCTCACCGCCAGTCATTGCCCAGAATGTTCAGTCGTGGTTCAATACAGGCAAGCGTTGACGGCTCTATCAGGCGCGACCATTGAAAATTGACACTGAAAATGATGGAAGCATTATTCGCATCTTATTGTGCCGTCGCCTTGACTTGCAGTAGATCTGGCTGTAAACGACGAAATATTGCTACATGAAGAATAAATGGACGACGACGAGCGACAAGGTATTATTCTCAAACACATGAAACTGTTCAACGGAATCGTGATAAGGTGATGTCATGTTAACGTTGATTCCACTCAAACATATTAAGGCTCCCCCAAAGGGCCATTTCTATAGTCCCCGTGCATAGATAACATGTCCTTTAGAATTTCTCGAAAGAAGTTTTTCCTACAGTGAGTTACTGGCCGGCTCGCTACAATAATACACATTGATCCGGTCATTGAGTAGCCGGCCACCGAGAGCAAGGGCGCATTGTTTTTAGTAACCAACATTGCATTGGAAGTATTTCTAAAAGATGTGCTGTTTCACAATGAAATTTTTCCTGACCTGCCATTGTTTGTTTTCTGATTTGTAACAGTGAGCCAGTAATCTTACATCCGGCCCGGAGGTCCATAACTGGAACCAAATTTATATTATTTCTGATTATTTCTGGGATAATTGCCCGTGAACCGTAGATAAATTCTCGCTCTGTATAGATCAGGCCAAGTGGAAGCGACCGTATAGTAGATCGGGGTCCTCACTCGGTCTGGGCCCATCGCAGAAATCTCCTAACTACTTAGATTAAGTTGCATCTTTACTTCCGTATATAATACAGAATATCAGAATACCGGGGCTGTAGGCGGATAGGCAGATAGGCGGATTTGGCGGATGCAGATGGCGGATATGACGGACATGACGGATATGGCAGGATAATTCGTATATTCTCTAATTAAATTTATAAAAGGTCAAAATCTAGCATCCTCAGCAAACAATCGCGTATACAAAGAAGCGCAATATCAAATAAGTCAAACTATGGCATGAAAAGTAGATGATGAACATGTTAATGAAATAAAGCGACTATTCCAACGGAGAGAAATATTTTTATCACAATTTTTTCTCCGTGCTATCCATCGACATCAACATTCTCATCGTTGAAACCCTGAACCCTGGCATAGGACATAGGATATAGGACATAGGACATTAGATAAGACACGATATGGAATATTAATATGTTAAATGGACGCCGTCTGTATGAGTGGTGTATCAATCAAGTTCTTCAGTTATCGAACCAACTTCTATGGATTCAGCCAAAGTATTCGTCGACAATATCGCCCCCTTCCGGTCTCGCATCCCTGCGATCATCGCTCGACAAAGCGGTGTCCAACAAGAAATCAAAATACTACTTATTACAAATAACACAAAAGCCGTGCATCCGAGTGTAAGAATATCGCACGAAACCGAGTACCTTGTCCTGTAACCGCGATTCCTCCGGAGGACACCGACACGATCGCGGCGATGGCCGAACATAAATACAAGAATGTAGTGATGAATTCAAGACTCAAGTGCTCGCACAATCCCGAACAACCTCCCCGATGAAAGCGATTCCGGCCGCGTACATGGTACAGGGCCGCGGCGATGACAGAACGTAAATACGAGATATTATTTGTTCAGCAAAGTGCTGCTGAAGCAATCCCAATTTTATCCCACTCTACCTGCTTCACGAAGAAATTCAGAATAGATCATCTCGATTAATTTGCTAAATTTTCAGGCGGATTGGCGGATTTGGCGGATCATACTCTCGAAAGGCGGATGCGGATGCGGATACACATCTCCCAACTTTGAGTTGGCGGGTGGCGGATACGGACATGGAAAATTTTGGCGGATATCCGTATCCGCAACAGCCCTGTCAGAATACAATGTGACTGATACTTGTTACGAACTTATGTTACTTACAACGGCGATCTATATCTGCTGCTGTGAGATTTATAGCGCGCTATAAGCTGCTGCCTATCGGTCGATCTACATTATTGTCCCTTGAGCGTGAAGTTCAGCGGAACAAATATGAAATGGTCAAACCCCGAAGTAAGGGCTCAAAATCTCTGCATTGATCGCTCTCCGTTGGATACTGAGCTTTGGCCCCCACTTGGCATACGTGTAGAGCTAAACCAGCCTTCAACTCTCACGGATATGCCCATGCTAAAATTCCTTTAGCAGATGACGCGCTCCTCGATCAGATATTGAATTTGATTATTCTGGGCATCTCTAGTGAGTAATATGATGTATCAATTAATTGATCACTGTGTTGCTTAATATCTCTACAGGGGAATTCCCATCAGAGAGGAGTGAACCACATGAAACTGTCTGCGGGATCTCTCCATGCGTCTGTAGGCTATGTTTTCCGCTTATTCAACTCATTGGCCTGCTTTCGCTGCCCAGCCCCCCACTCTTTCTATAATACCTCCGCAGTATTGCGGATGTACGTGGACATTGATCGACTGCCTTCAACTAATTGCTGTTAGGCATTGCAAGCTATGTGTTGTGTGACTCTCCATCTTCAATCAAAATGGGTACGTAACTTGTGGACCGCAGCGCACTCGAGAGCACGTCGTTCCTTGCTTGCGCACTGCCGTCCCTTGCGCGGGACACACTGTGGACTGCGGCTCATCGAAACCTTAACGTCAAGAAAGCTTTCCTCCGAGGCCGTTTGGCTATCACCAAACTTAGTATCCCTGTGCTCAGGACTGCAATCCGTCGTAATTTGCCAACTAACAACCAAGAGGTCAGACCGACGCGTAAAACGCGTCTGAATTGCGACGCGTTCGTTACTTGACTCTCTGAGGCCAACGGTCGGACCACCCTCATGCGGATATCAACGATTAGCTTATTGCTCCTTGCTGTTTTCTCTGCACTGCCTGTTTTGCATCTCCGCCGCAACTACTTTTTCGCAGTTTCCGACCCAGTCCACCCGGGCTTAACTTTGGTGTCAGACCACCCCTTGCTCAATGGCTCTCGCATGTAACTGTCACCAGGACCCAATACTGGATCTATACGCGTTTTCGGCAGCTGGTAGGCTATCGGGTCAGCATCCAACTCAGTCGCCCGCTGCAAGGTGCATCAGCGTTCTTGCTTGTAAGCGCGCTGCCTGGGTATTCTTCCACCGATCTTGTTGACGCGTTTAGTCGCGCTCGCGCTTGACACCGGGGTTGTCCTAACTTTCAACTTTGACCACCCATGCTCACGCCTCCTTCACAAGCCTTCAACTTGACTTTCTTTCACACTCTGCTTCTTTCCCAACTTCCTTTCTTTCTTGCTCCTTCTTTGTTCTTTTCTCTACTTCACTTCCACCATCCCCAAATCTCTTACCAACTGCTTCGCTATTGTTCGCAGTAGTGCAATAGCAGAGACTTCAGGTGCCACTCATTTCACCGTCTCTGCGATCCACTCGTTACAATTGTTTTGTTTATGGATACAGCTTATCAGTCCTTACAGTCGACTGATCTCTATCGTCTCTTTACGGTCTCGGCCAACATTTGAATTTCATTGCGGTTTTCGTTTAATGCATTTCGTGTGTATATTCTGAAACGAATCATCGTATTCCCTAATAGGTTTTTGTCCGTGACGCGTCGAAGATCGACATTTATCTTTATTCTCTTCCATAATACGCGCACCATGCCGAATTCGCCGATAAAGACACCGTCATCAATGCGCACTGGGGCCAATGCGACGACTTCGCCTGCCAGCGCCACTTCATCCTTTGCGGAAACTCCTTCAGTCGTGCCAGTTGGTCTGCTACCTTCAGCATTTAATTTAACTCCGCCTACTACTCTCCCGCGGCGACGATCTAGTGATGGCTATGCTTACCATCCAGCTAAGAGGGTACGTACTTTGGAGGAGTCGATCACAGACGAAGAGGAAGGTGAATCGGATTTCAAGGCGTCGCGGACAGCTACGTCTGCCACTCCGACGCGTGCAGCACTCACCCTGGCGACACCGAACACAACAAACCTTCTATCTCCTGTTAGCAAACGACCGCGTCTAGGACGATCTTTCTCGACAAGTTCTCCATCAGTTTCGTTTCACCGTGCTGATGTCTTCCCAGTCGAGCCAACCTCTACTGAGATGGTGCACACCTTGTCCGCGCCTGTCGTGCCATCGTCGAAGTCACAACAGCAGCGTCAGCCGTCGATGGGGACAAGCCAGTCGCTGACGGAGTTGCCCGCCTATATGGCGTATTTGGCGCGACAGCGACGTGAGCATGGTGACGATGGTAATTCAATCTGGAGTCCAGATGTTGAGGAGGCGTTTATGGAGGGTTAGTACTAGGTCTGTTGCTAATATATTGGTCAGTTGCTGATGCGCATGACAGCAATTCGAAAGATTCCTAAAGTTGGACGGAGGAAGATCACTGTTAATGGACGTCCGTGCGGTCGCAATGAGCTGATTTCGGACTTCATTATGAGAAAGACTGGCAAAGTCAGAACGAGAAAACAAGTGTCCAGTCATATCCAGGTTTTGAAGCACCTGTTAAAGGAAGATTCTGAGTGTATGTATCGGCATATCGAGAAATTGCAAGAGTCTGTATTAATGGGTGCACAGTCATGAATTTTGTTTCCGATACACCATTGAAGTCGACTTCGCAGCGTAATATTCCTCTTATGTTCACCAGTCCTACTACAACTCAGGAATCAGAAGCTTCATCAGGATTTGCTCTTCCTAAGCACTTGTCGGCATCTGCGGTCAATATTCGACAACCGTTAGGCGTGATTACAACACCTGCCTCTCATCATGGCATTCCCCAAGTCCTGGATATGGCCAAAATATCTCCCAACGACGCTCCATTCCGCGATCCAGCAATGGCTGATCAATTGGGTCACATTAGTCCGACGCCCAGGCTTGACTTGTCAACTCGGCTTGATGAGTCACCGTCGCAGTCGCTGCTGTTCGACGTCTCCTTCATACAGCCGTTCTTATCGCCGCCATCGTCGCAGGATCCGAATGCAAATCTTGCCGTTCCTCAGACTATGATGTATATGAATCCACGATTTGTCGCACAGCTGCCGCATCCCAGAAGCCATCATCAAGAAGGTGTTCGCAGTTACATTACGGATGTGCCCCAGAATTTGGGTGTGTGGATTGATTGCGACCCTATTGAGTCACCAGAAAACAGTCATGCGACTTCTCTATACTCATCTAACGAACTTGGGATTTGGACACATGACCTATGATCACTTATTATGTTACTATACGATTCCGGATGCTTATATCAATTAATATTCCTGCAAGGGGCTCGCTATGACCCCATCGAGTCACTCGTTTGAAGCCTATCACAATAATCACGCTCCTTTGGCTTTCTTTGCACATATTTAATGAGCAGCTTTTCATGACGATACGTATAATTATTGTTTCTCTAAGAGTATGATGTTCGGCGATATTCGCATGGTTGACACTTGTTGGCTATGGATTGAAATTATTTTTGGGACGGCCACTTCTGTTTTGTTTGTTTCTTGTGTTTCTTTGGATGGGCGGAGTATTATTTAGTATTTATCAATTCATGATGACGGGAACCTATGAGGCATTGAATGATTTGAATGTCGACAACGTTGCGAGACTACGATTACCAGCTAGTTTTTGGTGGTGATATCTTCAGTATATATACTTAACTTTTGAAATTGGATGTCATTTAGGAAGTAATACAGCACATTATCTCTATGCTGATCGTGTATGGCTCCATCTCCCAGCCAAACTCCTGCACAAGTTTCATTAGTCATGTCTGTGGGTGCTACGTTGCCATATTCTGAAGGATGTGTTCAACATGCGTAGGTGTAAGTGAGCCAGTTGTAAGTGGAACGTTGTGTATTTGATTAACTCGCCACACACTCTACAATAGTATTAAGTCTTCAGCACATAACAACCGTCTTTATAGCTACATGTACAATCATTTATTATAACGCGAATTTCAGGAGGAAGCTTGTCGCAACGCGGTCAATATCGATACCGCGATATTTCGCCTTCTGCATATTTTCGACTTTGGAATTCGAAACACAATAATGCGACATTTTCTATAGCGGCTTGGAGTCGGCTGTAAGGCTTGTGGTCATTTGAAATTATATCGTGCGTTGCCAAAGCCTCAATTGGGAGGCCGCAGTCATCTCGCGTTCCCTCCCGTACTGGACAGGCAAGGATGACTGCTTTGAAATTGTCTGTCCCATAAGACATTCCCGCGTCGTCCAACATCTGGTCGGGCGTGTTGTGAACGCGACAGCTTAGATTAGGCGACAACAGCCTCGCTCCCGTTGAACTCAAGCTTTTTATATAACCCGTTGATACAGTATGGACGAATAGCTAACAACAATTGTGGTTGTTTGAACAGTTTGATATCTGGCTCAATCGGGTTAGGGATTTATTGAGTCAGGAGGTGAACCGGAAAGTTGAAAGTGCGGGAAACGAGCAGGCTGATTACGGCTTACCCAACCACAATAAATCCGAGCGGTGTCGTTCACCGAGCAGTCGATACGGTGGAAATTATTATGTATAGTTTGCAGAAGAACCGCAATATAAAATATTTCTAAACCAACCAAAATACTCTAATTCTTGTCTATTACATGTAAGCCACCCATATACCCCAGCTATCAATTTTTGTCAACATGTTGTAGACCGAATTCCAAAGCCTATAAAGGTCAATGATTTATGCCTTTGGTGGCCCACGAATAAACGCGGAATCCTCCGCGAATTCCTCCGATTCACCAAGAGCGCCATGACTTGAGAACTTTGGCGGGAGCCGCTGCATCTCGAGTTCGTCTCCACCCGTAGGTAACGCCGCGTATACTGGTCGTGAACCTGACTCTATGTCACTCTTGACGTTTGTCAGTGACGCTGTCGATGCACTACCGGTTATCTGTTGTTGCCTGATTTTCATTTTCATGTGCTTTATTCTGATATAATTGTATAGAGCGATGGCGATCAGAGTAACGACAAGACCAGACAAGTTCACGGCAGTTAGCTTGTCACCATAGACCCCGGCGGATGTGCCAATAGTGACGACTTCTTTGAAGATACCGACAATGGAGAGTGTGACGACATTGGTCCGACGAAGGAGGAAAAATTCGGCGGCGGTCATCAAAAAAGCGATGACTCCAGGTGCGACAAGGATTAAAAACCACACATACCAGGATTCTTCTTTCCATATTGTAGAAGAGATAAAGCTATCGAACCCTTCAATAGGTATAGCTAAGGCTATGAGCGTGACGCACATGACCGGCGCTAGATAAAATATTGTGGAGAATGGATTAGATGTGGCTTCATTTCGTTTGAGTAGAATCTGCGTCAACGACCACCGGAATCCTGAGAGCGCTGCGGCTATGAGGACAAGTATAAATCCGATGAGGACAAATTGCGATTCTGAAGCGACCATCATGATGACACCCACGGTCATCAAGGCAATAATACTGATCAGTTGAATTGTGGGCCTTTCCAGGCGGAAGATAAATGCAAAGAGCAGGACAAACACAAGATTTGACGATTTCACCATTGCTAAATAGAACCGTAATTAGCTGAGGACTCGGCAGAAACTAATGAGTGACGACCCACTGTAAAAGCCCAATGTAATAAACATCAGTGACATGTTACCCAGGCCAATGTCTGCGCCGGTAGCGATACCACAACTGCCAACATGGAGCCTAACAACCATATATTAGGACCCAAGCACGGTTCTATCGCAAATGGCTTACCTACAGATATACCCTCCAAGACATTCGTGATTCTGGCTTTGGTCGTAGTCGCGGTAATAGTAGTAGTACGAGGCCCGCAAGGATTGTCTGCGTGACCATATGCATAGATGTCGCAAATAGCGGGAATCTAAAGTCAAAATGACCTTCCGAAAACATCCATTTGTTGTACTATCTAAATATTAGAATGGAACGATTCTAGGATTTGCCTTACATCGTAATTCTTACCAGTGAGAGCGATAGCGAAAACGAGTACCTGATTATTAGCGCATTAGATCCAAGCCCAGTATTCTTGCGTCACTCGTTCAATCGTACCATAGCAGAATAAATATAGCGTTTATTGCGATAGTCTTGAGAAGGATAGTGTTGGTGGACTCCAATCTCCGGTGTACCGGGGCCGGATTAGTCGAATATGGATCTTCATCATCTATATCAAATGCAATCTCGTCTTCGATATCATTTTCATCGTCCTCTATTGCACTCATTATTGTTTGTCCTGACGAGGCGTTAGTGTGATGCCCATCCTGGTCATACTTAGAACCAGTCATGCTGAACCGCCGACGTGGTTCGGAAGTCGCAACTAATGACGAAGTGTGTCGATGTGTCTTAGATCGCCCAAGCCCTTCAGTGGCCCCATTTTTCGCAAGAGATTTATAACTGTTGTTGTCTTTGACTGGAGCGTCTGCGAAGGAATTGTGCTCCACAGTAGCGTGGCTGCCCACAGCCATTGGCAAACAAAGTGTCGAGTCTTGGAGACCTTAATGACAGCATTCACAGCCAAAATTGTAATTCTACACCGAGCTGATGAAATACCTAATTTCCACTAAATACAGACTGGATATCCCTTGTGTGCGTGAAACTAAAGTAGAGTGGGAAGTTTTTGGACTTTGTCGACGGAGCGCTATGGCGGCGTCGATCTATCGAGCCGCATAGACTCGCGCGACCCCGCTGCTGCCGCCAGAACGCTGCAGCTTCCGCCTGCATGCAGAAGAGAACTGTGCTCCATCACATCGATGCTGTGAAGTCGCTCTTTCTCCCATAGTTCAGGAATCGGCTGTGAGAGATGACTACTATAATTCCGAAACAAGGATGGCCTTACAACTGTAGTTCGAGGATGCGCACCGCGTCTAATTGAACCAACAGTAAGTTCAGTAGATTCTCATACGTAACATCTCCAATTTCTTGACACTGAATAAGGCAGGATTAATCCGGTCTTCCTGCCTTCAATAACAATATCTATTGCACAGCCACACCTTAGTGCAACATTGCGACACAGCCACAGGCGCCACACCTTCAAATGCGAAGACATGATATCATGAACACGCGCGGCAATGCTCAAATGTACACGTCCCAAAGATTAATATTTGTTTTGAAACCATTAACATCCTGCGTGGCCGTTGCATTTGGCGACACCATCTGATATCTCTGTATAGATCTGTTAACGATTTTTATTCAGTACGCCGCGTGAATGCATGTAGGTCGGCCTGAATGTGGCACCAATGGACCCACCTCAACTTTCGCCCGATCACTCGACACCGCGACCGGTCTCACGATTAACGATTGGGTTAGCACGCTTATATGCCAATGTTCGGCAGCACGAATCTTCTTCTTCTGTGGTGACGCGGTCTGCGCAATTCAAGCGAGTCCCTCCGGGTGGAAAGGGTAGCATTCGCGACAAGTTAGAAGCACCGCGAGTGACGCGAATGAAAGCGAATCGCGATGACGTTGATCCAAATTTACTAGGATCCGACGACAAAGTGAAAGCCGAGAACTGTATGATAAATTTCTATGTTTGCGGAATTGGGAATTAAGGCTTATTTATTATTTATTATTAGCCGGGAATTTGTTATCTCCCTCGGAAACGCCATCACCATTTTCCCAGTCGCCTGATTTGCTCGTCCGGCGATATCGACCATTGACGCAACTTGGGAATGGTGCATTCGCAACCACGATTTTAGCAGACGACATGTTCTCCACAACCGATCCTCTTAAGCGGGTAGCAATAAAAAAATTAGCTAGGGAATATTCACATATAGGGTCACACGAGGCTCTGTTATTGTCCGACCTACGTAAAGTTCGTTCACAGCACTTTGTGGAATTCGTATCCTCATTTTACGATGGCGGATGTATGCATCTAGTTCTCGAATGTCTCGATGCATCACAGCCTGTTACATTGCCTTTATGTGGTCACACTGTTGGGCATTTCTCGATAGTATGTCCAGACCGGATCCACACTTTGGCGAAAATCGCTGTGCAGTTGCTTTCCGGGATGCAGGAACTTCATTCGCAAGGCTGGATTCATGCAGATTTAAAACCAGAAAATATTATGTACGTGTTGCCTCGGTCGCCAGATGACAGCAGGCATAAGATTAAAATCATTGATCTCGGTAATGCGACGCGTCAAGCCGATACTGCTGCGTATCATGACAATTTCGATATTCAGTCTGTTGGGTACCGAGCTCCTGAAGTCTTACTCGGAGATACAATGTTTGATGCGAGAATCGATATCTGGAGTGTAGGTGTTATTCTGTTGGAGCTGTTGTTGGCTGGTGATGAAGCTGCCGGACTGAAAGCAAGCGATGGCAAGATAGTTACGGGAGGTTCGAGGATTGAGGTTATAACAGTCATAAAGCACTGGTTTGGAAGTTTAGAATGCTATAGGCAATCGGCCTCATCGTGGCTGGACGAATTTGGCGATACCGCTTTTTCGCCTCAGCCTAAAGTGGAGCACGAAACAGAAATTAAACTAGAAACTGAGTTGAAAGGTCCAACCTGTGTGGACATGCAAGAGAAGAAATTTTTCACTCCATCGCCACCTCCGAACCAAGAGAAGTACATCCGAAGCTCGGAAAGGAGGCGAAGGAGGACAGCTGATAGTATCATTCGGGACTACGTCCGTCGAAAACGGAAGCATTCAATTTCCATTACTCCTGATAATTTGCATCGAAAGAGCTCTTCATCCTTGTCACCTGCACATCCTTCGGCCTCCAAATACTCGACTCGTATTCCAACGACTCCAATGCCAAAGGATGTCCGACCGCGAATTCATTTAACCGCAGAAATGTTGTCGGAGTCCCCCAGTCCCCTGTTACGGCTGCGATCGTCCTCTCCTCCCCGATCATCTTCGTCGCGTTCGTCACCTTTTGGAAAGTCATTGTTTACCAATACAAAGGCTATTGTGTCGAAGACGAATGGGAAGGACGATACGATGGATATTCAGGAAGAAATAATTGTGGCAGTTCCGAAAGAAAAAAAGAAGGAAAATGAAGAAGAGGATGCCAAAGTTGTTACTAAAGCAGAGGATGCAACTTCGAAGACAGCGGATACACCGAAGGCTGTTCAGCTACTTAACGATCCCAGACGCAGCGATCTGGCCAAATTTCTTCTAAGTCTGCTCGCAGTAGATTGTCGTAAACGACCTGCCGCTACAGACGCATTGAAGAACGGGTTTTTAAGAGGAGAACTATTAGGCACGTGGGGTAAGGTATTGCTACAAGATTAGCTGTAATTTAGAACATAACTGGCGTCTTTGGCGAAAAAAGTACGGGCACCTTGGGTTTTATTATGTATTATTATGGCAGTTATAGTCGGCATAATTTGTATACTAAGATTGTATAATTATAATGTGTACACAACTTGGATTTCTACATATGTATAACAACGCTGCTATCGCAACAACAGTGATTTGGTCACTGCTATCGCAATAGCCCCAATGACATTTTCTTTGTTCCGTCACATAATCGTACACGCATCCCGTTTCTTGTCTTTACCCTTCTTCAAGCCACCGCCTGCTGATTTCCTCGAGGCCACACTCGGGATCCCTTTGCCCCCACTATTCGTCAACGAAAGGCTTCGCGGACCAGGAACGTTCCCCTCTGCAGCAGCCTGTCTGTACTTTCTAACACATCTAATCCCCTCAAAAAAAGCGCGTTCAATGTTAATGTTGTTCTTTGCTGATACCTCGAAAAAGTCGCATCCAAGCTGTTTAGCAAGCGCGGCGCCTTGTTGAGAAGTGATCTCCCGTTCTGTGACTCTATCCGACTTGTTCCCTATTAAGATCATTGGAACTGACGTGCCCTTGATGCGTTCGACCTGTTGGACGAAGGTCAGGATCCGGTTGTATGACATTCGTGAGGTTATGGAGTATACGAAGATGAATCCTTCGCCGTCTCTGTGTGGACAGTCCATTAGCCCGAGACAATGTATCGGAAAGTGGAACCAACTTTGAGATCTTACCGTATCCACTGATCCCGCAACGCATTGTATTCTTCTTGTCCTGCTGTGTCCAGAATTTCAACTATACAACTCTGATGATCGATTATGATCTGCTTCCGGTATGAATCTTCTATGGTCGGATCGTATGTTTCCACAAAATGATTCAGACATAACTGATAATAATTAGTATTTAACACATCAAATAAAAATTGTATACATGCGAGTAAACCATTGCTGAAATACCTGTATTGTAAGCGCGGTCTTGCCCACACCGCCATCCCCGAGCACGACTAGTTTAAACACTGCATTTTCCTTGCGAGTAGACATTTAGTCTCCAACGCACGAGGATGATCCTAGTACGCTAACTCTGTTGAGACACGTTAAGTGAAAAAATTCCCTCTATTTTCTCGGAAGAAGAGCTTCAATTGATTATCGTAGAAATGTCTCCACATGTAAGTTACCTGCAGTTGACGGAGCAGACTCGGTCGACCAGTGGGTCTCACTTTTGGCGCATTTATTGTGAACAAACAAATTATATATGTTTCTGAAGATATATCGAAATTCTCAGGGTTGTATTGCTATAAATCCAAGGTAGTACCCTGCGTTGATAACGACAGTGCGCTTAGTGCTCTTGTGCAAGATGCTGGTTTTGCCAGTTCTTTGTGATGTTGTGATCTCCCGTCCATTTGTTGGGATGAAACCGTCAAATCCAGGGCGTCATCACATCCTCTCTGAGCAACGTCCACCAGATCCGATCATGAATAAGCAATAATCCCATACATGATTCAAAGAAGTACGTATGCGAGGTATAGGATTGTTTCGACTGTTGCCTGGAACGTTGTTTTTTGGCATGATTTTCATCTGCATCGATACGTATCTCGCCTACTGGAACTATCTATGTGGCATTCAATTCCTCTTGGTGTCAACATGCGTTTCTCTACATTTGTTGCATCTAGTATCGTTTGATGAAAGTATATAGAGGCACCAGTTGTACTATATCCTGGGTGAAAATCGCATTCTCGGCTCGAGCTAGATATCAAAAAGTATGCCAGTCGTATAAATTCGTCGGCATGACGTGTTTAATGAAAAGCACGCTAAAATCCCCTCTTCGTAGGGTCAGTATCCCCTGGATCAACAATAATGGCAGTCGAATGATTCACAACAGGATGTCGCTTAGGCGTACATATAAAATGCCCAGAGAATACATTATACAGACACTCCGTTGCACAGAGCAGTTGCAGAGAGGTTTGAGACATCTTACTCATGACCTCGCACATGTTTTATGGCATTTTACAATGGGACTAGTAGCCATATATAGTTCGCTCTATATAGTGTCTGCCGAGCGGAGACAGACAAGAAACACTCTGCGATTCGACGAGGCAATTTGATGCACAGCCAACTCAGACGCCTATGCCACGGCGCTCATTCATATCGAGCACAGATCAAAATCGGATCAATCATGAGATGCCGCGTTCAAAATGCGGGGTTTGGTGGCCGTCTAATACAAGTGCAGTATGAGCCATTGAACCAAGCACGCCTGTGGGAATATCTGAGCAGATGCGGGCAGTTGTGAGGCGTACATTTGCATTCCCTGCTGATGAATGACTCGTCTTGAAGCGCCAAACATCACTGTTCTGAAGATGCACGTCAGCTCCCCGACACAGATGGCGAAGTCAATAGCTGACGGAGCCTACAGGGCCCTAGGTTAACTTAGTACATGTCGCCCTGAAGTGAAAAATACTCCCAATTCACGTAGTCAGGCAATAAGATCACAGCAAATAGGCTTGCTGAAGTGATTTTGATAAGGAAAGCCTGGACTACACAAAGATTTAACAAATTTCCAATGGGCACACTTGCTGAGTGCAGGCAGCGAGAACCGCTTCAATTTAGCGACCTATCCCGCCGGTTGTGTCCCGACAGCTGTTCGATATACCCCGACAACCACAGATGCAATAGATTATTACGAGAGATAGATGAGACTCGTACAGCAGAATGATACAATGCAGCTAAAATTAAATGATACAATGCAGCTAAAGATTAAAGGGTAAGAGCATTGTTGCACACGAGAATTTTTTTTGCTCCTGCGGCGGAACTGTTCCGGATTCGGGAACTGCCCGGATCACCGCATCGGTTCGTCAGCGCGCGCCTTTCCACTTGTCAAATCGTTCTCTTCCGCTCATAGGAATATATTTTTTTCCCTCACAGCTTCTCCCGCCAATACAATAGCAATAGGGCTTACTACATAATATACCGAAGCCTGTATTCCCACATCTTGAGAAAGTCACACTAAAATCGTAATGCGCGTTTCATTGATTGCTCGACATACCCCTCTAATTCATTTCCTCGGCAAACGTGTGTATCCCGGTAAGTCCTGCTTTTAGTGTCGTTTGGATTTTTGAGAATTAGTTGATTGGAGATGTGGTATTTTTGTCTATGTCGACTGTCAATGATGTTGAATAATTCTCAGTTTATATCGTCTATTAAGTTTGTGAATTGTCGGAAAGTTCGGAAATTCAATAAATTATCTCGTCGAAGTATTGTATTTACTAACAGGCCATACCAGAACACGTCGACCATACTCCTCGAGTGCATCCTCAGGATCCTCACGGCGAACTTCCCGTTTCTTTCAAGCAGTACCGTCTCCGAGCACAGCAATATGGCCCGCTGTCGACGTCGGCTATCCGCAAGGGCCCAATTGCAGCTGCGCCCGGTGAGCACTTCTCTCGGAATGAACTTCCACAACGGTACAGATATATTGGCTTGGATACCGATGAGATTGACTTGATTAATAGCGGTGGTGCTACTACTTACTAAACATTTTTTGCCGAGCTTCTGTCATTTTTCAGGGATCCACCTCCTCCATATAATCAATCAACTCGACCGATTTAATAGGACTTTCCATCTTCCGACTCATTTTTCTATGAATATGATGGAGGATACATGCAATCGCTCTTTGTCTACATCAGAATACGTGCGTTCTCTATCAATGACCTTGGCGCTATCCATTTGTTGTAATTGTTGGGGAAGTCAAGGAGACTCATCTTGTTTGCTATTTGAATCTAGTTTTGCATTTTTTAGACGGTCCTGCCTACGGACGTTTGTTTACGGCCTTTGTATCCTTTTACTGGCTGCGGGAGTATTTTCGGGCTAGAGGACTCGGATTTGATCGCATATTGAGGAAAATAAAATGGAGAGCAGATTAATGAGTGCTTGGGTGGAGTTTGACATAATATACTTTTGTTTCTGCTACGCAAAAAAATTGTATATAATTTGAAAGTATGTCTTCATGTAATTTACTTTCGAGAAACCGCGAATTCTATCGCAATAAATAATCGCATCTTTGTCTCTACGGAGGATCAACCTCCACGAACTGCGCCAGTAACGGTCATAATAGCATTGCACATTAGTCCTTGTCCAAACTTTTAACAACTTGATACCCAATCCAAGCCCGCATGCTTCAACTTATGCAATCTCAGTAACAATTGTGCCGCTAGGGTGGTGATTGTGCCGGCACTATCCACATCGCCCAGAGACTTCAAACCACCCATCCATCAACGTGGCCACAAGAACAGATCACGAGGAAAGAAGGGTAGAAATAGTTTCCCCGAGAGCTGAAAACGGATAACTGAACACTACATCATCGATTGGTTTAGTTGATTGAAGAAGGAAAAAGAGACAAATTCATCACAGGATTGCCTTTAAATCGGCAAGGAAGAGTCATACAGCCCATGCGTTAGTGCCGCATCTGACGCGTGTCATTTCACGTTACCGGCGTGAATGAGCAATCCGCGCTGTGGTTGCATAGAAAGTTTAACTATGGTCCTAGAAGAAAATTTTGGGTGTAGGTAATTACCGTAGGTGAAATTGAGGATTGGGAAAGCCTGGGGCCTGTTGAGAGTGCAGCCGTAATAGAATAGGTAGAGGAGCAGCGTACCTAGATATCGCTTTCGATTATCTAGAAGGACTATAAATTTACATCTAGATCATAGATTTATAGAATTTACGTCTTCTAGTGGATCGCCGGCCATACGTCATCGATAATCAACTGTTCATAGATGGACAGCGCGACCGGAGAATCATCATGGAAGGACTTCCGGTCCGTTGCATTAACCGAGGCGCTTTCCTCGTCTACAAAGAAGCGGGCCCAATTGTTTACTGCAATTGCGTCGGCCGCAAAAGCTAATGGTACGTGATTTATCGCACTGGTATCTAGCTCGACTACTAATTCCATACCGAACAGAGGTCGCGTCGGATTTACCGTTGATCCTACACCTTCTTTTCTCGACATACTTATTATACGAAGATCATGCCTCAAGAATGGTAGTTATGCACGCCTTGAAGGCTCTGCTAGAATCGGATCTCGCAGCTGTAACCGACTTGTTTGTGCCAGCGCTGAAGCGGGAGTCAGAGAAGAATGGCATGGCAGCGGCCGATTATTTTGTCCTCCTCGAGTGGGCGAACGAGGTAATTAATATCCTGTGCAAGTGCAAGGACGACTTAGCGATTTACAACAAATGGTTTCCGGATCTCGTCGCCATCCAAGCTCTATGCTTGGACGAGTGTCTCTGTTCAGCATCAGAAAAGAAATGGAGGCTTAGTAGGGCGGCGCAGAAGAGCACCAAGACGGCTTTGGTATCAGTATTCACGACAGTTGAGGACTGGTGCAGTAAATATTTGGATCTGCTTGCGTCGAAGAAGGCTACACTGATCAATGCCTCGTTGATTGGCATTCTGGCAAGCGTGGTTGCCGAATTGAAAGTCAATCAACAGGCATACAAGATAGTTCAGGACCGACGCTCGGAGATATACGCCTTCTACGTACGAGAGATTCTGGGGTCCAAGACTGCTGTCAGTCCACATAATGCCCGAGCGATTAACTATTTCTTCGAGGAATTCTTGACCAAGGATGATCTTAATAATGAACTTGCGGCACCTTTAGAGCGAGCGATTTTACGTGCGCCTGAGGCTGTACTGGGACCGGTCAGCTTGCAGCTGGTCAACTCGATCCCTCCGTCAGTCGACTGTTCCGGAGCGGTCCTCAACCATCTCCTCAACCCACTTTTGTCAGCGCTGAAGTCATCTAAAGACGTTGTCCGCGAGTACAGTGCACAGACATTGTGGGCATTATTGGAGAAATGCTCTGACGAAGAAATTACTCCAAAGATTGCGAACGAGCTGCTGGCGCCATTGAAGATGTCAAAGGTGACAGTGCCAGAGCAGCGGGCAATGTATGGACATGCCTTGATGTCACTCCCTCGCTGTATTGCGCTCTCGCAAACTATTCCCGCTGGCCTGGTCGTACTTGCGTCGAAGGAAATGAACGAGCTTGCGATGCGTACGATTGTGACGGCAATATTTTATCATATTAAAACTGCCCTGTACTCTGATATGGTGATTGACAAGGTCGTTCTTGACAGTATAGTTAAGGGACTTGCAGATAAACGAGCGAACCTTCGCCGATTCTGGATAATATCCCTTGGTGAATTTGTGTTGTCTGTTAGTGGGAATCCTTCCACGGCGGTGATTAATTTCCTTAAAGAGACGGTACCTAAACTTATCGATTCCTGGAAAGAAGTTAATGCAAATCCCACTGCTGCAGTTCAAAGCAAGATTATTGTTGCTGGCTACATTTTCACAGCTATAGCCAAGTCTCTGGGTTGTCTGAAAGACGCTGCTATTGACCTCTTGGTTGAAAGGGCAAAGGTTATAGACACGGTGCTCACCTTTAAACCAAAGCCGTCGTTTTTGCTATTTGATCGAATCTACACCAAACTTGCTACTACTGAGGAACAGCTTTGGGCCATTAGAGCTTTGAGAACAACTGCATCGGTTGTGGAAGCGAATACAGACAGTGGCACAGCATGGGCACTAGCGTTCGTATATTTCGTCACATCTTCAACGGTTGATTCTCGGATCAGATTACAAGCTACGTCACTACTGTCGGAGTCATATTCTGGTCGTCCCGGTGTCATCAGCAGCATTGTCATTTCAGCATTGTGGCGGTGGATCGCGCAGTTGGAAGAACCATCTGCGAAAGAGCAGTCGCCTGCAATCTCACCATCGGCTCTGAAAAGATTGAGAATTGTGCTGCAGACAATTACTCCTATGAACGCCCACGTTCCTATAGAGGTTCTTCAGGACCAGCTTGTCGAGATGGTTGTTCTTACGCACCATCACTTACTCGAGAGCGCGCAGGATTGGATTACGTTGTGCCAGCGAATGACAGTTGATCCAGGGGAATTGGTTACTGCGAAGACGCGCGAGCTGCAAGCAGCTATCTCTACTTCGGCCACAAATGACGGACAGAGTGAATATACAATAGACGCTACAATGCGAGCTGCCGCTACGCTCGCATTTGTGAGTCCGGATATAGTTGCACCGTTCTTGCGGGATATGTTCATCGAGGACCTTGACGCGTCGAGACTGGACAGCATCACGGATGACGACGTTCGGATATGGCATACGCCTGATGGAGTAATGTGCATTGACGTCCTCAGCAAGAATAGCGATAAATACGCCGTTAACAAGAACACAAAGGACTACGCGAATCTTAAATGGGAGGCTGAAGTTCGAGCAGAGTTAGCAAAGAAGGCGGCACCAATGCAGAGGAAATTGACAAAAGACGAACATGCTAAAGTTAACGAACAGCTCGCGAAAGAGAAGGCGATTCGGGAACGCGTGCAGGATACATACTTACATGTTCGTCGAGGCGTCAAGTTGATTCATTTCTTGTGTGCCGGCACAAATAACGGACCCGAAGTTTGGTTTCCACCTGCCACAGAGAGTTTAATTGCTGTACTTCAAAACAATCTTTCGCTAATTCTGGGACCTTTGGGCGTCAACACGTTCCTGGAGCTCACAGACAAGTTAAACGCGCGTCTTGGCCCACTAAGGAAATTTGTCGGCGTTGCCTTACTACGCACTATTGGTGTCACTGATGTGCCTGAAAGTCTAGCCGAGGAGTCATTGCGAGAGCTCATCACTCGTATTCTTTACCGACTGAGATTCTTGTCAGAGCAAATCCCACTTGATGCGATCTCTTTGATATATGTTCTTCCGCTAATTTTACTGGTCTCTGTGAACATGGGGATCGATTGCTCGAATGCGGAAGAGAAGGACGAGCAGCTCATGCTTGCTATCGAGATCTTGAATCTCCATACTGAGATCTGTAAGTTTTTCGGGATTATCACTACGAGTGCGCTTCTAATTTCATAGTTGCGAATAAGTCTGTGCCGAGGCTCGAAGTGTTGAACGGCGTCATTTTGCTAATGACTGCCTACCCGGCGCGAAACAAAGGTGCCAAGGAGTGTTTGTTGGGAATATGTCAGAGCATGGCGATGAATATTACGGCCGAGGAGTTAAATGTATTACTAGTCGCTACAATCTCAGGCGACAGTTTTGTGCGTGCCGCAGTTTTGGAAGGAATTGATGTGAGCTATCGTTCTGCATAATATTCGAGATGGCGAGTACTGACATTTGTGGCAGGCTGAATTTGAGATCTCTAATATCGGCTACTCCAATGAGTTGTGGATCGCCTGCCATGACGAGAACGAACTGAACGCAAAGGTCGCGAACTCGATCTGGGACGAAAACGAGCTTGACATTGACGAAGACACACCTGTTAAAATGCTTCCGTATCTGGACAATTTGGACCCACAAATCCGCAGTGCGACATCTCGTGCCATTGCAGATGCGTTGGAACAAGAGATGTCCGATAAACCGACGCTGTTTCATGACTTCTTACAAGCTATCATGGAACTTTATCGAGAGCGGGCGAAGCCTCCCGCGACAATTTACGATGAGTTTGGGATGGTGGTGAAGTCATCACTCGAGCAGAAAGATCCGTGGGAAGTCCGAAGTGGAATTGCAGCTACGATTAAGCAAATTGCGTTCCCTTTCCCGGAAAGCGAGTTATCTAATTTTGTTAAATTTTTGATAGATGACGGACCACTCGGTGACAAGGACGCCAATGTCAGACAACAAATGCAGGAGGCCGGCGTTCTGATTTTGAATCTGCACGCGAAGAACGAAGTCGACTCTCTCATGCCGATACTCGAAACGTGCTTGAGTGCCAAACACACCGGATCTGAAGTTCAGGATAGGATAAAGGAATGCGCCATTATATTGTACGGAACACTGGCACGACATTTGTATGACGATACGAGATTGCCCGCGATTATTGACAGGTTAATTACTACCTTGAAGGCACCATCGGAGAATGTCCAGTTTGCTGTTTCCGAGAGTTTGCCTCCCTTGATCACGCGGGTGGAAAGGGCCAAGGCCGGCGAATATGTCGAGAGGCTTATGAAACAGCTCTTTGGAGCCAATAAGTATTCTGAACGACGAGGGGCTGCGTTCGGTATTGCTGGTATTGTCAAGGGCATTGGTATTTCGGGATTGGCAGAATACGATATCATTCGATTACTCACTATCGCGCTGGAAGACAAGAAAGATGCTAAGAAACGTCAGGGCGTGCAGTTTGCCTTTGAAACCCTGTCGATGAGCTTGCGCCGCTATTTTGAGCCGTACGTCATCGAGATCTTACCGTTATTGCTGTCGTCACTCGGCGATTCGTCACCAGAAGTGCGAGAAGCTACGGCAGATGCTGCGAAGGAAATCATGAAGCACACGACATCGTACGGTATCAAACAGCTTATTCCTCTCACGCTCGAGAGCTTCAATCAGACTCAGTGGCGCTCGAAG
Organism: Lipomyces kockii; assembly: GCA_030568215.1. Classification (NCBI taxonomy): domain Eukaryota; kingdom Fungi; phylum Ascomycota; class Lipomycetes; order Lipomycetales; family Lipomycetaceae; genus Lipomyces; species Lipomyces kockii. The sequence continues at coordinate 21,708 of JAJLTN010000005.1, forward strand.
AAAGGTTCAGTCGAGCTTCTTGGTACCATGGCATATCTAGATCCGCGACAACTCTCCGAGTCTTTGTCATCGATTATCCCGGAAATTGTCGGTGCTTTGAACGACACTCACAAAGAGGTTCGCAAGGCGGCTAGTTTGAGTTTGCAGCGTTTTGGCGAAGTCATTAGAAATCCGGAGATTCAGAACTTGGTGCCAGCATTGCTGAAGGCGATCAGTGATCCGACTAAGTACGTCGATGAGGTCTTGGAGTTGCTGTTGAAGACATCGTTTGTGCATTATATTGATGCACCCTCGTTAGCTTTGGTAAGTTCTATCATTTATTCTCATTGGAGAATAGTGTCTAATCCTATAGATTATCTACATTCTGCACCGAGGCCTTCGCGAACGGTCTGCGTCGACAAAGCGAAAGGCATGCCAGATTGTCGGTAACATGGCGTCATTAACTGATTCAAAGGATCTGGTCCCATATCTCGACTCAATAGTTGCTGAACTCGAGATCTCTATGGTTGACCCTGTTCCGGCGACACGTGCGACGGCCAGTAGGGCACTAGGCTCCCTGATCGAGAAACTTGGTGAGGAGCAAATGCCAGACCTGATTCCCAAACTCCTTAACATGCTCCGCGCAGACGACAACGAAGGCGACCGTCTCGGTGCGGCACAAGCACTGAGTGAAGTAGTATCTGGTCTTGGAGTGCGGAAATTGGAAGAATTGTTGCCTGCGGTTCTTAAGAACGTGTCGAGTCCGAAGGCGAATATTCGGGAGTCGTTTATGAATTTGATGATTTTCTTGCCTGCGGCATTTGGTAATAACTTTAGTCCCTACCTAGCCAGGGTTATTCCCCCGATCTTGGCTGGCCTTGCGGACGATGTGGAGCCGATTAGAGATACGTCTTTGAGAGCGGGCCGACTGATCGTAAAGAACTATGCGACTCGTGCAGGTGCGATATAGTTTTTGTAGTAGTCTATTTTCGATGTTACTTACGGCGATTAGTGGACCTGTTACTTCCGGAGCTTGAACGTGGTCTTTCAGACGAGAATTACAGAATCCGACTGTCCTCGATCGAGCTTACTGGCGACCTCTTGTTCCAGATCACAGGGATCAGCAGCAAATCAACGCAGCCCGAGGACGAAGAGGAAGAAACAGTAAGCGGTGAAGTGCACAGCAGTCTTATGGAAGTTCTCGGCCAGGAGCGACGCGACCGGATTTTGGCTGCATTATATGTCTGCCGCTCGGACGTCACGGCCGTCGTCAGAAACGCGGCGGTTGATGTCTGGAAGTCGTTGGTACCCAACACACCGCGGACGGTCAAAGACATATTGCCTGTCTTGTCCCAGCTTATAATCCGCAGGCTGTCCAGTCCCGACGAAGATCAGCGCGAGAACGCGTCTCAGACGCTATCAGACTTGGTCCGCCGGTTTGGCGAGAGTTTACTCACTCAGTTTTTGCCTACGATCGAAAGCGGGTTGTACTCTAACGACCCGGACGCAAAACAGGGTATCTGTGTTGCGCTATCTGAACTCATCGAAGCCACGCCGGCGGAGACTCTCGAGTCTCATGAAAGTGCGCTTATGGCGTTTGTTCGCAGCGCGCTTGTTGACCCTGATGCAAACGTCCGGGAAGCGGCTGCGCACACGTTTGATACTCTACATGAGATCTTTGGCGACGCGGCCGTCAACCAGATTTTGCCGCATTTGTTGAATTTGCTGCAGACGGCGGGACAGTCGGAGTACGCTCTGGCGGCATTCAAGGAGATCATGTCGATGAAGTCGCATGTTATATTCCCCGTGTTGATTCCTGTGCTTTTGAAGGGTCATGTTACGGCGTTCAATGCGCGCGCGTTAGGCTCGCTTGCTGAAGTGGCTGGGTCGGCGCTGTACGAGCATTTGCAGAAAATCATTGAGGCGTTGTTCGACACATTGCTTGAATCGGATAATGAGGACACAGACGAAGAGGTAAACAAGGCTATTGACACTATCGTTGCTTCTATCGACGACGAGGAAGGGGTCGAGCTCTTAATGGACATTTTCATTGAACTCGTGGAAGACGAGTCCCCGAAGAAGCGCTCGCTCGCGTTCGATCACATGGCGACGTATTTCGAGTCTGCGGACGTTGACGACTACTCCGAGTACGCGCAGCAGTGGGTTACGCATGGTCTTGCATCGCTCGATGATGGTGCTCACGAGGTGGTCATGAGTGCGTGGAAGTGTCTGTCTATCTTGTTGACTAAGCTTCACAAGGAAGATCTATTGGAGCTCGTGATCCTGACAAGCAAGCAGCTGAAGGATGTCGGATCAGCTGGTACGGACATGGTTGGTTTTGCTCTACCAAAGGGACCTAACGCCATCTTGCCAATCTTCTCACAAGGATTGATGTACGGTACCAGTGACCAGCGCGAACATGCGGCAAGAGGTATCGCGTACATCGTGCAACGCACACCATCGGACGTACTCCGGCCGTTTGTCACACAGATTGTCGGCCCACTCATCCGCACTGTCGGCGAGCGATTCCCCGCGGAAGTCAAGATCGCGATATTAGACGCACTTGCAGTATTGTTGGCGAAGATCCCGACATTTTTGCGCCCGTTTTTGCCACAGTTGCAGCGCACGTTCACAAAGTCTTTGACGGATTCTACGAGTGAGGGATTGCAAGACAGCGCCCAGAAGGCGCTGGATGTGCTGGCTTCAATTCAATCGGCGAGGAAGTAAAGGATATTGTATAGTTGGTTTGAATATGTTATCGTGTTTGTTGTTGCATGTGGTATTTTGATAGGCTGTATGATACTTATGATCACAATTGATAAATATTCCATGCACAAAGCAGTCAATATCGGTATCAGTATCAAATGTTGAGCTCATTAGCTTAATAGATGTTAACAAAATGAGCGAGTTCATTGCATTTGGTTAACTAGAACCGTATTTATGAATTTCCAACGCGCTAAGAAGAGAATCCTGAATCCTGAGTGGGCTTTGTGTCGCACATTTCACAAAGGGGTAACTATCTTCGGCTCCAGACTTTACCGAGAGCAGTTGTTGTTGTTGCATCGTATTAGAGGGCAAGCTCGCATGCTCTTCCTAATAAATTCAAGGTGTCAATACCTCACGGGGTAAATTAATGAATGGGCTGACCATATATAATTAAATTTGCCCACGAAGGCTAAGCATACGAATTATCTGCTTGTCGTATCTCAGAAAAAGATGCACTTTCGTGAAAATAGTTTCCTTAATTTAATCGCCTATCAGCATCCATTTTTGCCCAGGTGTCAAGCAAGTTGCTTGTTCGGCGCCCTTCGGCAAGTTTCGATAACTGCAGCCTGCAACCGCAAGGCTTCTGATCGTCTGTATACATATTGACGCAATCACTCCTACGGCTATTATATGCTTGTGGTTAGTTGCTTGTTCAACACATCTATAGCGTTATGGCGACAGCAGGCTATACGCTTGTAGTTGGCTGCTGACATGCCGACTGGCGGGAGTTCTCTTGCTTTGAGCAGTGTCATTACTTGGTGATTGCTCGGTAGTGGGACCGAGCCTAAAACGAACCGCCGAGGCTGACATCGAGTACACGCCCGTCAGAAAGTTGAACATGTGCATATTGTACATATATAATGGCGTCGAATTAGACGCAAGAACGGTATGTAATTGAATCTTAGCTCCAAAACGCGCTCAAATCCTCCTACCTTCGCCCAGGTCGTTACCGCACATAATACGCGAGCTCGAGATTATGTTTCTACGTGATATGTACATACTTGTATTCACGCACCAAGCAAATGACGCAAGCTCTCCGGACGATGGAAGGGTCAGTTTGATTGAGCCGCTAACGTACGACAGTGCCCCGACAATCGAGAGGATGGTAGAAGAATGGTCTAAGGCAAGCGGCAAGGAGGCCATATTCGTGCCTATTACGACGCAAGAGATGCACGAGAAAAGAGGTGTCGGGTGGAGCACCTGGATGCTGCTGACCAGATCGTCGAGACGAGCTATGCGGCGGGTATTCCTGGCCTAATTGAGCCGTCGCAGTTAAAGAAGAAGGTGAACACAACGCTATGGGAAGATTACTTAAAGAGCGTGAACTAACTGGAAGTAGGCTCTAGCTACCTAAGTCTAGATGTTACTAGCCGCTTAAAACAGCGGAAGATACCGCGCTGAAGCGATTGCTCGAGCGCTAAAATGACTGTCGTGTTTGTTAGCGCATATTCTGGCTCACAAAAATAATGGTGTGTGTTAGGGCATACTATGGTCACGTGCCCAACCAATGGTGACGATGTATAATAAGCTACTGGAGGAAGGATTTACCAAGAAGCCCGCCGTCTTTATGAAATTGATCCTTTACCCTCCACACAACTTCACTGACCCTCGTCAGTTTGGTGCCGGGCCTCACACCGACTTTGGCGGCGTTACATGCCTGCTTCAGCAGCACAGCAAAGACGGTCTCGAGGTATGGCATGCCGCGAAGCAAAAGCGGATTCCAGTTCCGGCCATTGAAGATGTATTAACGTCATTAACTTGGGTGACATGCTTCAAAAGTGGACCGGAGGCGAGTACAAGACAGCACAGGTCATCAATAAGGGTGCCACATTTTGGCAAGGTGACTTGGTTGTTGCGACGAGCCCAGAATCCGAACGACGCCAACGAGGAGACTGTCGAGCAATACATCAAACTTGTGGATCGTGTGCTTCAAACTTGACCAGAAACGCATCGTCTGCGTCCAATTGTAGTTTCAAATTCGGTTGCTGTTGTTGCGGTGCCTACTTTTACGGATCTGATAGGTCTTTGTCCGCTTGCGCCCTCTCTGGTGGATCCTGCGAGGACATGGTTTTCGTTTCGAATAGAGGTCAGGTGCTGTCCTGCGGCAATGGAATGGCTGATCGGATCTGCTTGTAAACCTTCGAGACTGCAAAGGCACTGGAAGCAATACTGAAGGGTGGGTGCCCAGTATTTGCGTCAAAGAAAGCAAGATGGCCCAACACCTTAATATTCGGGCCCGACGCAGACTGCCGGACATAAGCTCTAAATTCAGGTAGCAGGGCCGAAGGCACCTGCATCATCCTGAAAGCAACCAGGTGGGTAGCAAACACAGTAAATAATTACTATCGTGTGTTCTGCTTAGAGGATAGGTTCTAATACCCGCTCGCCCTATACTCGCGTCGTATAGGACGTAGAACGTAGGGTTACTTCATATAAAAAGGTAAAGATGGCTCCGAAGAGACTTCGTATATATGTAGGTCCCTTTCGGACTCCCTTCGTGGCATTCATGCAGGTGGTATTCGCCGACAGCGCGATAAGCATGGATCGACAAATGATCTGGAGTTCGTTGAAACATCAGCACTGGGAACAAGGATTCGCGGAAAGTTCAACTGACGCAAAGATAGCAACAAAGAAAAGTTAAGAATCTCACGGCATCGTCGGCACGGTCTTCGATGATGCGGCGCGCATATGTCGCCAAGGTTGCCTTGGAATAACACGTCGCTGTTTTGCTAGGCTGTCGGCTCGTCTACGTTGGGTGCAGATTAGTTCACAGTTACTGAATGGTTATTACTGAAGGCAATGAGCATAATACAAAATTACATCAAGACGTCTAGCCAGAGAATTGGGTTGTGCTTTCACCATAATTCTCGCTATATTAACCAAACCAAGGCATCCAATGTCACAATACGTCCATAATAGAATGCGATTGGCCGAAGGACCTAGGGACTAACTGTCGTAGGATATGAATTTAATGTAAACGGAGGTAATTTACAAAGCAAAGGTATTATACAATGTTAGTAAACACGTAATGTTCAACCGAATAGTGTGGAGCATAGTGCAATAGTCTATCTGACAGCTGCACATGCACCACGCGTATGTAGGTGTGCATATTGTTTAAACGCGTTCGTAAAACCCATTAACTTCATCCGAGAACTCTATGCCGTAGATAGGTAGTCTCAAGGCAAGCGGAGAGTTGGGGAAGTTTCACGGTCGACGTACCGGCTTAGCCGGTTTTTTTGTGTTCAATCTGCATCAAACCATGTGCCACTGACTGACTGATCTACGTCTTTCAAGTCCAAAGGAAATCGGTATTATATCGGGATTGGATTTGTTTCTACTGGCTAAAGGATCAGTAAACAGTGACAGTCGACTGACTGTTTTGAAACCACAACAGTTGATAACTATAGACAAAGAGAGGGTGAATTAAGGTCTTGCCTGGATGCTCTCCAGGAATCTGACATGCATCTCGCATTCCCATTCCCAGACCCAGAGGTGCACGTCTGAACGCATATTTTCTAAGGTATAATAGGTATTAAATAAGTATTAAATAACAAATTTGAGGATTCTGTATAATTGCAAGACGCATATTATGGAAGAAACAGCGAGATTGGTTTCTGGAGTGTTAGTTACGCGAAACGGCCGATTGTTAGGATGCTGACAGGTGTGGCTTGCTGATGTGCTGCTGCCTAGCGCCGAACTCCTGTGGGTTTGCACTAGCCCGATGCAGACTACTGCGTCACGTAAAAGGCTTTGCAGTGAGTGCCAGAGGAGGTACACCATTAAGAAGCGTACCCAGTGACGCAACAGCGAGCAAGAAGTTTATGCTTTAACTAGAGAAGGGTGTGCATGCCTAGCAGAAATGACTAGACTGGTTTGCTCTTCCGACGAGATCTCGTATGACTAGTGATACGTAAACCAGGCCAATCCCAGCATATATGGACAGTTTAACATACAAGGCATGGCAACAGAAGTGAGGCTGGAATGCGACGAACACATGACGAGACCTTGATGTGCAACGCAGGGCAGCAGCAGAGTGCGCAGAATGCATACTCTTTGCAGCATCCTTCCAGTCAATTAGATTTAATAGCTGTCGTGTCCTGCCTAGTCAGCTGCGCGAACCTTGCGGTTAAAACCTTATTTTCCTCGCGTTTCGGCTGATGAAACCGCGGCCGCTATCGGAGAGATATCAGTTGCGGGTAGCTTTAGCGCCGATCACCCGAGGTATCGCTTGTTCGGCGTTCGCCGTCCCAAGTATGTCCTAGACGCTCGAAAATTCTAAGAATGCGATGAATACGAGAGAGTCCCCGGCTCCATACGGCGAACCCCCCCATTCTGTATAAATGCGACCTATTATTCCGATTATCTGAGACTGTACTTAAATATAGACAGGATTTTTGTAAAATCGCCGGTCAAAAGAGTATGTGATGTGGAGCTGGGACAAGCTGGTCCAAACTCCGTGAAAGGCAGCGGAGATGCTCCCCCACACTGGGCTTTGCTGCTCGGTCCTGACCAATAGTGCAAGTCGCGTTGACAAGCAGTTGTTAACTCAGTGTCGCCCATCAAATTCTATTTCCCCCCTGCAGCTAAGTGCTGCTGCAGCTCGCCAAATATGACATGCAATGTTGCCTTATCTGATTCTGTGTGGTTGTTTGCCGTAGGCCACAATGATCGACTATAATAATCTCCTCACCAACGCCGAGTTCCGACTTGGCACAGTAATACCTTATAGTTTTCAGACTTTTATGATGCGAGAGTCTAATCCTTGCCTGCTCTTGCTTATGGGCCCGAACATCGTTTACGATGAGATGCCACTTCGATCTCCCGTTGCCTACCTTGTGTGCGTTATGGTTGTGGCATATGTACAGTAAAATGGGATCTCGATCTCTGCCGCTACAGTAAAATTGAGCATGGAGAGCTTTGGGCTTTGATTGGTTGGCTTGCATGGCGCTACTGTAACCTTATTCGGGTGCATGCATCGATCTGTAATTCCCATTAACAGTGACAGTTGATCTTTGCGTGTGCAAGTAAGTGTCCAGTCATGTAACGAGAAACTAGGCATGCAGAATTGAAATCCCTATGATAGGAAATGTGACATTGCATTGTCATATTTGGATTCATGCCATAGCCAAACGCCGGCTGCGACAATTAAAGTATCATAGTCTCGCAGGCCTGTCCAAGCCAAGTATCAAGCACTCACAATCAGTATTATGAGTGCAGTAGCATCTGCTGTCTGACATTCAAAACCACACGATTTTAGCGCCTTCTAAATTTGACGAGACTGTTGACAGTTTCCCGCGCGTGTGTAGTGAGCGTACGTCTCGTACACCACAAGCCGGCGAATTGCGGCTACTAGACTGTATGCGGGAGTTTCTAGCCTTGCCGAGCAGTCTTTGATCCAACGATCTATGGACTATCGGTGCTCCAATATTAAGAGCGGCAACTACTAGCATTCTACGCCGATATCGTCGCAAATGCGTGCATTAAGCGCGTTTAGGGTCATGAATTCAAAGATACTTGACGCGTCTTGTTGACAGTTGGGACGCGTCTTTTGACCAACGTGGGAAAATTCTCAGTTTTGCCGAACCCTAGCCAAAGGCATGCGCACCTGACTGCCTGTCGCAACCGCTCGAGAATTGACTGTCAAAAAAAGAGCGCCTGTGTGGCCGCATGAAAGATAGACTCTAATCACCTTTCGCTATAAATTGCGAGGCAGCAAAAACCTGCGTCGGTCTCTCGTTGCTGAAACGTTAAGGTTCGACACACATTTTTGCTCTAGGTACCGTGCCTAGTTATGCCTTGCACCAGCCACGCACCGCCACGGAGATTCAGAGTGTGAGTTGTGGATTTGGCATGGATTCAAGAGTGGGCCGGGAGCCCCGATCGAGCACTAGCGCATTACACGCGCTAGTGCCAGAGCTAGCGCGCCAGAAGCATGGGAGTGTTTGGTACAGTACCTGCTTGGTGTCGGCTGAGGAGTCGTTTTCGGTTTTGGTGTTATTCTATCCGCCATCGTCTCTGCCTGACTGCCTTCTGTTACTTTGGCTTTGTCAAGTTCATCGTGCTTCCTAGTGGTGCCTGCATCCCATTTCTTTCTCCTCTTTTCTCCCTCTCCTCTTGCTTTTCTCCCCCCCCCGCTGTCCCATCTCCCCTCGAGCCATTCTTACTCTCCTTCACTGTGCGCCTCTTCTAGGGCTCTTCCGTCGACGTTCGTCCGCATCTGTCGTCAGTCTCTTCGCGGCTCCGTCCTGAACGGCTCGTTCGTAGCTCTCGATCACCTTCCCGATTCGTCGCGATTCACTTCGGCTCAAGTGCTTGCTTGCAATTTTCTCGTCAATGTATGTCATCATGTCTTTCTACAATCGACTTTGTCTATTTCGATATTCCACCCACCTTGGTTTTCATGATTCGTAAAAAACCAATTTCTGTTACGCGCCCGGAAACTGTGGAGAAGTGATGTGGTTCCGCCCATGACTCTGTTCGTCGCAATCGCGTCTCTCTCTTCTCTGCGGGAACTTTTTGTTTTAATATGAAGAGATCGATTGTTACTTGTGTTGCTGGCTTTAGCATGCTGACTTTCGTGCGTTTTGTGGAGAAAGCGCTTCTTTAGTCTTTCGTTTCGCCCTTCGCTGCCACTCCCGCGTCTGCTGCTTTAGTGCTCGGCTTTCCGTTTCTTGCATAGTGGATTGCAAACATTTCCCTCATCTGTATGTATGCCATGGCTATAAGGATCTGTTGTTGCACTTGCTAACGCCAGGTAGTTGCTGTTAACGCTATCATCCGCATCAATGGCAGATCAAGTCTCTGCATCGCACTCAATTGGTGTTCAAACGGTCAACGGTGTCAACGGACTGACTGCCATGCCCATGTCGGCTGGTCCTCAAGTCAACGTCTTGCCCACTCCACCTCTGCATCCTTCTCCCCAGACTCACTTTCCTCTACAGCACCACTATTTCGCTGCGCAGCAATCTCCAGGCGATGCGTTCCTCAGTGCGTCCCATGGATATATGGCGACAAGTTATCCTGATTTTGGCCAGTCTCTACCTACCCAACTGCCCACCCCGCCTGGCGGTCAACAGCAGCAAACACTTATCGCACTACAGCAACCGCTCCCCACCCCTCCTGGCACCCAACAAATGATCCCGCATCAGTTCCACGTGGCCGCGGGCGCACATGCCGCGGTTGCCCACATTCCCACGCATCCGTACCTCATTGCCCCACATAACCAGCCCGCGTTACCGTACCAATACCCAGCGCACTCCATACCACAGTCACATATGATACAGCCGCATGATCCTACCGGACAGTTCCCTCCGCCGGGAATGAAGCCACGAGTCACGACGACATTGTGGGAGGACGAAGGCACACTGTGCTTCCAAGTTGAAGCAAAAGGGGTTTGTGTCGCCCGCCGTGAAGGTATTTCTCTTTAGCAAAATAGTGATATAGATCGAAGGCATGCTAAATTGCGTAGATAATGATATGGTCAATGGCACGAAATTGCTTAACGTCGCCGGCATGACGCGTGGTCGTCGCGACGGAATATTGAAGAGCGAGAAGCACCGGCATGTCGTCAAGGTGGGCGCCATGCATCTCAAGGGTGTATGGATTCCATATGAACGAGCACTAGATTTCGCGAATAAGGAAAAAATTGTGGACCTGCTTTATCCGCTATTTGTGGCTGATATAAAGACGTTCCTATACCATCCTGCCAATTATGCGCGCACGGCGCAAGTCATGGCTGCTGCTGAGCGCCGGAGACTGGAGAGTCGGACGCAGCAGCTGCAAGAGGTCGCACAACAACACCAGCGGATAAAGCAGATCGATGGCACATCGCTCGGATCATCGCCGTTGAAGTTACAGGATAATATGCAGGCACAAAATGGCCAGATTCCTACTGTCACCGGCCAAACGCACGGACAGGGTCCGCAGCAACAGCACCAACCTGTCACGGTTGCTGTTCAACAACTCGGTCCGCAGCAGCATCAACAGCAGCCGCAACAGTCACCGTCGTTGAGACAAGAACAGTTTGCCATCAAAAAGTCACCAATGGCGACACCGACATTGCCCTCGCAGCAACACAGCCCCGGACAATCCCAGGCATCGGCTCAGAATCAGCAACAGAAAGAGTTGAACCAAGCTCAGGCGCCTCAGGCAGTGCAGGTCCAAATACAGCAGACGCAGACGCAACCGTACCAGATGCAGCCGCCGCAGTTATCACAACACCAGATGCTGTATCGTGTTTAGTCTTTCTTCTGTTCACTATGGCGATGATTACGATATTGAACGATTTAAAAGTATATTCCTTGATGAGGATGGTATCGGAAATATTGGGTTCTGTCTATTTTGTAATTCTGTATTTTGTTAGTTCAGTTTTCGTTCATTTAAAGGGTTGTCGTTAGTGTTCGTTCGCGTTGGGAGTGGTTTTCTTTTCTATTTCCGGTTCTTTAGAGCGATTATTATGGGAAGGTAGCGTTATTGCTTATTGTTTTTGGATTTCATTTATGTACACTTAAGTTTGCTAATTTTGTCTACTTCAACATTACCTTCCTTTTCGTTGCCATAAATTTGCAATTTCATATTGTCGTCATCGTACTTTTTTTTCGTTTGTGTATCCAATTGTGCTGCCTCCTGTGTAAACGATATTAGCATTTTGATTGTCTTTTCGTTTGTGACATTAAAGTAAAGTGTACCAGTATGTTTGTTTATATATTTGGCTTTCTTGTTATATAGTTGGTAGTTGACGGTAATAACTTTTGCTTGAGGAACGTGATTGATTAATTATTTTGTCTATTAAGCTGTACTGATGCTAAAGATTGTCTAAGATCGATACATACGTCTTGAGGCTATCCCAACTAAACCTTCCACTCGTTGTTTCATGTACGCAAGACGTAGGGATGGGCAACAAATATCCCACCGCAAATTGCGAAATTATAATTTGCGCAAAGTCCTTCTGTAATGGGCGTAAAGGAAAATAGGAATGTATTATAATAAAACTACTGAGCCATCTCTTGAATGAGTTCTGCATCAATCGTTTCACTCTCGTCAATCTGCGGGTCCTCCTGCTCATTAAGCCATGTCCACAGCGGGTACGAGAACCCTCAGGAACGCTCGCCCATGCAAAATTCTTTAAATTTTATTGTAAATTTTGCAGCGAAAAAGATAGCGACTTTTTTTTTGCAGCAAAATGCCCATCCCTAACCACACGTAATCGTCTCTGCGCCTGAACCTTGCTTTGTCGCAAGGCAGAGCCGCGCCCGGTGTCCATGCCGCGGCCTCAGCGTACATTTTCGTGGTCGCGGCCGGTGATGACTGATTTCGTTGCGTAGGTTGCCCGCTGTAGAATACTGTGAGTAACTATAATAATCATAATTCCAAGGGAATAGATCTACCTGTACATGACTGCGGATAGCCCCAGTTCAGGCAGGAAAGCTATTCAGACTCCTGAGCAAAATACAGGACAATAACAAAACTTGGCTGTGTATCTGGAGACGTTGTCATTCAGTCAGTGTAGCTGTAGAGAGATAGATCCCTGGTAGGCAGATGTGTGTAACGCTTCAATAAGCCGTATTTAACGAATTAGTGGATATTAGGAAGATATCGACCTAACGAATAGCTTCAAAACCGATTGCGTATTTTGTCCTCGTCTGAGAGTAATAAACAAATAAATAAATAAATAAACGCAGCAAAATGCGCAATGGTTAAAAGGATATCACGCGGCAACGTTAGTTACTGAATCGAAAATAGCGCAGTTTTCTGATTGCCCTAACCCGATGCTCAGTTTCCCCTTCCCCGCGCTCGAAGCAATTACCCTAACCCGAAGAGATTCTTGTTTTACATGTCTGTACTTCCGACTAACATTGCTAATATCGGCGGTAGCATTGCTCGGAAATGATAAGCGTTTGGCTTGGTACTAGACTGCTGGACATTCTACCGGTGCTTTCCGTTAAAACGCATTATATCAAACTTAATGATTAACTATTGATAGCACAACGTCACCCACTGGTCTCTCGTATAACTATAAAAGAACTGGCCAGATGTGCTATTGGTTGCCGTATAGTAATTTTATTTAAAATGCAGACTGTGGACAGATTACAGAACAAGTAATGTCCGAGGATGGATTGTTTAAGGTGGCCTTTACACTCATTTAGTCAATGAGTTTGTTTTATCAACTTGCGCTAGTTATGTTTGAGAATACCGAGGCTATACAGGCGATTTGGTATGGCTGGCAGGACAGACCGTGTCCCAGGATGATATACTCATTGGGTTCGGTATCGTGCAAGGTCTTCAACTAATTCGCGAATTCACAAACCCTAAGCCACGAAAATATGTGAAAGGCTTATAGCTGAGAAATTTGAGTGTCATGCGGTTTCAATCATGGAACAAGCTTGACCTAATTATCTTTATAATATAACATAAATTTACCGCCGCAACTATAACTTTAGGAAACTGGCCGTCACTTAGCCATTAATATCTCTGTCAAGTTTATTACTAATGGCAACGGACAACCTCGGACGGTAAATCAATTATAGCTAATAATTATCTTGACGCACTAGTCAATGACATTACCTTTTTAGCTTTAAATTATCTCGCAAGACACTGTCGATGATTTGGCTCGAGCATGAATCGATGAATGAAAATGCGTAGGGAGGACTTATAAACGCAACTTTACTTGCCCTCAATATTCACTCGTTTGCGGAAGCAAAGCAAAGTCACGACGGCTGTCATACACGCGATAGTCCGGCCTGTTGGCTGCACAAGCGGGTAGCGGACATGGCTCCAACACACCGGTGAGACGGGTAACGTGTCATCGGAAGCGGCTGATTCCAACGTCGGACAGTCATCTCTTTTTCGTCCTACGCGCGAGTAGCAAGACATAGCACTGCATTTTGTGATTATGACATATGAGAAATCACTTCTTCTGTGTGCACATTTTGCGGTTGAAGAGAATGTTGATGGTGATGTGAGTCTGTAAAAAAACTGATTTGCCCGCATGCGAAGATAGCAAAACTTAGTTTAAGCTAAGTTCTATGGCTGTCACTCGGCGAGTCAATCTTTAACCCTGCCACAATCCACAGCCGGCTGCTAGTCCCACGGGATTCCTTGCATCGACAAAAATCACCCCGCAGAAACAGACATGGTTGTAAAAGATGCTGCCAGCGGAAGGATG
>JAJLTN010000007.1:0-61459 GCA_030568215.1 Lipomyces kockii
CCCACATACTGCGTGAAAAGAAAACAAAACTCGTGCTCAAAACGCCTTAGTGAGGGTGCGTCGTCACTGCTGTCGATCAGAGGATTTGAGTTAAATTGGCAAACCACATCTGCGTATATTTGTGATAGACGTCTAATTACGATTTGTCAGCAATTATATTCGATAACGATATTTGTGGTATTCCGACAACAGGACTGTTTATTACATTGGGCTGCTACACGATGCCACGCGCACCACGGCGTCGGAAAATTAATCTCACCAAGTCCAATACTCGTGCCGTAAATGACACGATATCAGTAGCGCATGCTCCCGATGAGAAAGTAATTCCACCATCCGTCGAAACGTCAACTCAGTCTACCGTCGCGACGCCGCGGATACCCTCGTCAGGGCTCCCGTCGTCGCCACCTGGTCGCGGGAATCAAAAGAAACATGAGCTGGTGATTTCCGATTCTGAGGACGAGGATGTTATACTTGAAATATTGCAAGAGGGGGACGGTGGAGCTGACGAGCTAAATGTCGACGACAGCGCGTTCTTGCCGAGAACGACTTCGACACCTAAAGCTGATGTGCCGGACATTGCAATGGGAATGCAGCAGCCACGGAGAGTTACGCGGGGCAAACAGAGTCTTCTTTCGCAAGAGATACACGCTGACATTGTCTTATCTGGTGATATCAAAGAAGGCGAGGAAGACATTGACGACGACAACCGGTCAACCGCATCTTCGCAGTCATCAATGTCCGACCCATTCGGCTTCGCCAAGATCCGAGGAATAAGAATTGCCAAGCCAGCTTCTTCATCGCCATCTCCCTTGTCATCAGCAGCGTCGAATGCGTCCGAATCAAAACCACGTTCTCGACCTGTCGATTCTGCCCAAGAAAACGATGGAGAATGTACACGCCTCAAGCTCGTTGACCCAGGTATGCTCTCATCTCCATTACCTCCATCTTCGCCATTATCAGAATTGGGAAAGACGCCATCACCTGCCAAAGCATTTATTACTAGCTTTGAGAATCTGAGGGATCCTGACTGGCCTATTGTCGAGGAACTTAACGATGCTTCAGAGAAATCGCCAGCAGTTGTGAAGAAAAGCAGAAAAGAGAAGAAGAAATTGCTAGGAGTTACTACTGCACAGCTAACTGAGCTACTTCCGAAGCGGCCTACGCGTCGGCGACGGCAAAGGATGCAGAGTTTGCAGTTTGACGACAGTATTGAGGATAATAGCGACGAGGATGCATCTGTCGACGCGAGACCTATTAGGCGACGGAAAGATACAAAGTCAAAGCAAACAGAGAAAAAGAGAGTACGGAGCAATAAGGAGAACCTTGAGACAGTTGAAGTTTCCAAGAAACGTGGCAAGAAGTCGAAATCAGTGCAGAGAGAGCCATTACATGGCACTATAAATTGCGCGAATGAACATGGCAATGTTACGGATCGGGACGAAGATATTGACGACGCGGTATCGAACGCTGATAATGACGATGAGTTTGAACAATCTCCTGACTCGGAAACGTTGAGAGAGATGGAAAGTGAGCGGTTACGGCAAAAGTTCAAAGAAGTTGATGAGTGGGATTTGGAGGTTGAGACCGTGCCCGTAGGAAGTGACTCTTCATTTCTGTAATGTGGATTTTTCGTATGAGAAGTGAAAGGTTTTGCTGTCTGACGCCATGCAATATTTGGAATATTTTCTTGCTTGTACTATTAGTAATGAACAATGCTAGATTAAATCACTGGTCTCGAGGCATTATGACGATTCTTTGCTCTATGCACATAAACTATATCTATTTCTTCTACTTCCACACTCCCAGTAACCAAATACACATTATCATAGGCACTCACAAAAATTTACCTTGGCATTCCAAAATTCAAGGAATTATAAATCTTGTGACGACGACAGCAAAAACGGCGAAAGATCAAACAAACACATGCAAGAGCAAATGACGCGACAAACACAAAACACAACTTTTCTAAAACACATAAAAACACAAATGATAGTCTATAAATAAATGTGACAAAAAATACATGAGAAATTAATTGCAGAGTCCATTCCGCTGCATCCTTCCTACTGAAACGAAATAAGAGATCCAAAAAAATGATTAGCCATCGTTAGGTGAAGTTATGGTTGCGCAAGTAATGTGCAAGTTTTCCATAAGTTAATCGGTCATTGAGCGTAGCCTTTACCGAGACTGTGAGACGTCCAACCGAGGCAATCGGCTATAGATATGACATGATTTATCAGTCATAAAGCTAGTCAAAATGATCGAATTGATTTACGGGATAAGCACGTTAGCTTGAACCAGAGACGTCGACTATAGGGGAGGTTGCGGCTCCAGCATTATTGTCTGGGCTTACTGCATGTAACAATGTTAGCCACAGATCATGACACTAACAGCCACTTCTTTGTACGACTCACCGGGGAGTGGGACATTTCCATTGCTCGCTCCGTTATGATGAGAGTGATGACCAGCATTCATGTTCATAGGTCGAGGCGCATTTCCACACCGATCCTTTCCGAAATTAATCTTAAAATTCCGGTACTCCTCCTTCTGCTTGATGCCCTCGATTGCTTTAATCGCATTTGCAATGTTGGTAAAGTTGACGAACGCACAGGATTTCTCGCGCAAAGTATTAACAAGCTCAATCTCGCCGTATTCCGAAAAATCTTGACGCAATCGTTCCTCGGTCCACGATTCATCGATGTTACCAATATAAACGTTTCTGCTCGCGCCAGCAGTGACGGCAAGCGCAATAGCAGTTGGGAGAGGTCCAGAGTGTTTACCCCATCCAATCTTCAGACGTCGATTATGAATCATCAGACCCTGGACGTTCGACATAGCAAAGAACTGCGCAGCAACGGTAGGATCAACAAATGTCACAAAGCATATATGCTTGTCGGGAATATATCGGATTTGATGTAGCAGACCGCCTCGAACAACATTGCAAATCTCTTCAATTGTAGTCTCGGGATGGATGCTGCCCAAGTAGACTGTACGGTTCCCCAAGTTTGCCATGCCACCAGCAGTCGTCGCGACGGCTGCAGCCGCAGCAGATTGCTGAGCAAGGGCGTTGGAGATCATATCCCTATCAGCACCGGCGACTAGATGCTCGTATCCAGGAGAAATTCCGAGAAATTGAGCGGCATTCTGTTGCTGAGTCTTGGAGACGTAGGCACTGACCAATCGATATTAGAAATGTGTCTAGCACACCAAACTTGGGACAATACATACCACCGGTCCTTTCCATAGAAAACCTTTCGGTTCGCCCACTTTGGTTCCTGAGGTAACTGTTGAACAGCTTTTATAGCGCTAGAGATACTTAAGAGATGGACAAATCCAATTGGCTTCTCTCGCACAAGCTTAACCGTGTCGATAGATCCGAACCGACCCAAATCCTCCCGAATCTCTTCCTCTGTAATATCCTCAGGTAAATTTCCAAGGTACACATTTCGTGACGCATTGGACTGGTGAACAGCCATGAGGACGTTCATGGGGACCGTGGAGGGCTTGCCCCAGCCGACCTTAATATCTTGTCCTCGAATTGAGAGCTTTCGCAGAATTGCATCAGAATGAAAATGGGAGGCCGAGGCTATGTCGAGGAAAGAGATGAATGCACAGTTCTTCTCAGGAAGCATTCGCACAGACTCTACAGGACCAGAGTGGACATGTGAGAGCAGCTCTTCCGCCGTGGTCTCAGACGGGACGTTTCCCAGGTAGACTGTCCGTGACGCCTGAACCACTTGTGGGGAAGCGGCAGCTGCAGCCGCAGCGGTGAGGTCACCGAAACTTGCAAGGTCCATGTACGATTGGTATGGAATGTACTGGTCGGTCGGACTAAACGCGCCTGGACTCATTGTTGGCGAGGTTGGGAATGCGATTTGAGGGTTGGAGAATGCGGCTGAGGGAGTTCCTGGCTGAAAAGGTGAACCCAGAAGCAACTGACTGGGAAGAAGAGGAGTATATTGAATGTCGTATTGAGCAGCTGGAGAAACCATACCGCTGTGAACGCCACTAGTCCCGCGGGCAGTAGGACCAGAAGTTACACCTCGCTCAGTAGATGTAGCACCGTGACCAGTACTACTGCTTGCGCTGCTAGGACCAGTAGCAGCTGTCGAACTAGAAGGAGTGGATGACGCCGCCGAGGAGGTAGTACCAAAGACCATTGACGGGCTGTTTGAAATTTTCGTGCACCGATGAGCGCTTGCAGGATACTAAAATTGCCGCTGCTATCACTTCAACAAATTATGCTGCACTCGAGACGTTAGAGCCCGATGAACTGAGTGGATTAGTTAAAGCCTAGTGTATGTCAGTTAGAGGCATGTATCATAAACGAATCCCAGTCAATTAGCAGTTATCGAGCACATAGGTGATAGGGACGGTAAGAAAATGGGGAACAACGCAGCGGCGGTCGCGACAAAGTGCCGGGGCACGAGCCACCGATAGCGCGGAAGTAGCAGCAGATACAAGGCAATGTCGGCATTATGGGAGCAGCACGGCAGGCGAAAAGCCAATTGACGAGGAAATAAAAGACGCATACCAGAAGAACGAGCTGCAAGCCAGTGTGAAGGGTGGCAACGAACAAGTGTTAGTGGGAATGGTCAAAGGAGGTGAACTCAGAACGTAATAGAGTTGCAATCTCTTATTGTCGAGCTCAAGCGTTGAGAGATAACGAGCCTGTTGAAAGGCAGAGCGCCGGCGAATACTGTAGAGCTGATGCCGAAAGTATTTCCGAGGCAGTTTGAGCGATGAAGAGCGACCTTTTGGTGGAGAGGCCTGCTGGAGGTCGGGGCGCGATGCAGGATGAGCGAGGGACAAGGTTCGAAATGAATCAATGGTGGGCTGCCGGTACGAGTACTATCGCGAAAGAAACAAAAAACAAAAAAATAAATAAATATATATATAAAATAAAAGAAAAGGTAAGAGAATTAAAGAGACCAGGGAGAGCTGGTCCAGTCGTGGGTGCAAAGGAATGAGAGAACAATAAACAAATGGCAGTGGCAGGGAGCGCAACACGCAGGGGCACGCCGAAGAGACGTCGGCCAGCGAACAGGACGAGAGCGTAGCGGACGCCTGTTCGCACTGTGGACTTTATGCCAGTCGCGGCAGGTAAGCTGCCCTGAGCGAGCCACCACCAGCCACAGCACCGCCTTTGTGCGCCAGCTTCTCCAGGACCCGCGCAAGATCCAGCACGCCTGCGTAGCATCGGTCCCACGTGTCTAAGTCCGACGAAATACTTTCGCTCTGTTAAATACAGACGGTCCTCAATTGGCCGCCGCCAACTGAATGGCATTAGCCAATGGCCAAGCCAGAGCTCGGCCGACAGTTGTTATGGAACCACCTACGCTGGCTTCTGGGCATTCTCGTACCCGCGCTCAATCAGGGCGCGCTTTGGTACACGAATACGACGCATTGGATAAGGTAATGTCCCTGAGAAGTTCGGGCTAGGGTTTTTCTTAAGTGGCTCCAAAATAGCCTCTTACCTTTATCTGCAGGACGATATCTACGCGGTGCTAGACCCTCCTGACGCACGCGCTGGCACACGCCCGAGAGTTGACTCCTGAACGCGCGAGTTTAATGGCCGGGTAACATGAATTCTTCCTCTTCGTCCATCTTTAAGGATATTGGTGACTCTATTTTCCATTTTATAATCGCCTCCAGTATTATTATATCGACGCCGTTGCCTGCAATTTCACTTCTTCGCCATCATCTGTAAGCATGGCTTCTCCGGCTATTGAAAAACTGTCCCTCGAGGACATCCCTCCGCCTCCCGCGGGCACTATATTCATCGACGACTTCACTGGCGTCGACGTTATTTCCGCTGGCGCGTCCACCACATCCCCTGTGAAATCCACTGCATTTGCTGTCTATACTTTTCCCAATGCTCCTGCTTACTACCTTCGCCGTCAGGCCGATTCACCATTTGAGCCCATATCTGCGTCTGCTCTCAAAAAGGCCAAAAAGGGCGCCGAAGGTCTCGCGAAGAAGGCCAAGTCGGCTGAAGAGCTGAAAGTGAAAAAGGACGCTGATGAGGCCAAGCGACTTGAAGAGGCCTCCAAGATTGTTGTCGAGCCCGATCTGTCACTCCCTGAGGCGAAGCACATCAAGATCAGAGGCGGTGCTGCTAACCGGAAAACCAGGGTGGTTGTTCAAGGTTGGGTTCATCGTCTGCGACTGCAAAAGGGTCTGGCCTTCTTGGTGCTCCGAGACGGGACCGGATTTCTACAGTGCGTACTTGCAGGTGATTTGGTATGCTCAATTGACTGGATTCTGAACCTTTACCGCTGGCTAATTCATATACGTAGGCCAATGCTTATTCGACTATCACTCTTACTCTCGAGTCCACTGTCACAATCTATGGCATCATTCACCCGCTTCCTGAAGGCAAATCCGCACCTGGAAATCATGAACTGGTTGTGGACTATTATGAAATAGTTGGTCTCGCTCCTGGAGGTGACGACGCTATTTCCAACAGAGTGCAGGAAAATGCTGATCCATCCATTTTGCTTGATCTCCGACACCTTGTCCTTCGTGGAGAGACGATGACTGGTATCTTCAAGGTCCGTGCGGCATTGCTACGGAGTTTCCGCAGAGTATACGATGAACTTGGTATTCTCGAAGTTACGCCTCCATGTATGGTCCAGACACAAGTCGAAGGTGGCAGTACACTCTTCGCTTTTAAGTACTACGGCGAGGACGCTTACCTCACCCAGTCGTCTCAGCTTTATTTGGAAACTTGCTTACCAGCGCTTGGTGACGTTTTCTGTATCCAGGAATCCTTCCGTGCTGAGCGCTCGCATACTCGTCGACATCTCAGCGAGTACACCCACGTCGAAGCCGAGCTCGCCTTCCTCACATTCGACGATCTTTTATCCCACATTGAGAATTTCATTACGAAGACGGTCCAATATGTTCTCGAAGACGAGGAGATTGCTGCCATTGTCAAGAAGCTCAACCCTAACTTCGTGGCCCCGCAACTGCCGTTTAGAAGAATGACGTACGAGTCCGCTCTTGAGTGGCTCAACGAGCACGGTGTACCCAATGAAGAGGGTGAGACATTCAAGTTCGGCGATGACATTGCTGAAGCAGCCGAGCGGAAGATGACGGACGAGATCAATGAGCCTATACTTCTCACTCGATTCCCGGTCGAGATCAAGTCATTCTACATGCAAAAGTGCGCCGATGATCAACGTGTCACCGAGTCTGTTGACGTTTTAATGCCCAACGTTGGAGAGATCGTGGGAGGCAGTATGCGCATTTATGACTTGGACGAGCTCATGAAGGGATACAAGCGTGAGAACATGGATGCGGCTCCATACTATTGGTTCAACGATCAGAGAGTATATGGTACTTGCCCACACGGTGGATATGGTCTAGGAACCGAGCGTATTCTCGCGTGGCTGTGTGACAGGTTCACTGTCCGTGACTGCTCGCTTTACCCGCGTTTCACCGGCAGATGCAAGCCATAGATGATTGGTGTGCTTTAATCGTCACTTATTGGTTCGCTCATTACGTGGCTGACTTGCCTGCATATACGTTGTACTTTGGTTTGTTAAAGGAGGTGCACTTTATATGTTTTCTTCTGAATGTATTAGATACTACGAGTTCTGCTTGTTAGATGTAATTACAAACTGAATGATGCTTGCTACTGGGCAATCATTATCGCATTATCCAGCACTACGCTGTTCATGAGACGCGCCAGTAAATGGAGGCCTGAACTTATCAAAGCAATATACTATCGACTTTTCCAGGCGCATTGCACCGATATTCTGAACGATGCTGGTGACGCGATGCCGGGATAGCCTGGTAGCCACTTCGACATGTCGCGAATCGGCACCGCTTCTGGCTTCGCCTCCACGAACCATCTACTGTGAAGTAACATGCAATGCATTCTGACAGTCAATAGCCATGTGCTTAGGAAAAACTAATTGATTGTTTGCATCTGAATAGTTACGTTTCTTAGAGCAATACTACTATGATAGCGATAGCTAACATATATTGACTGTTTTGGGTATCGCTTACAACCGGCAGCCTCTCATGCTATTGCTTTATAGTTGCTTTAAAAGTATCTCACATAGCAAGAAAGTAAATCAAAGGCAAATTTGCACATATCCCGAAAATTTGTATAGGAAAACATCTAGTTGAGACGCAATTGTACAACACAATCGCGGTCGCAAGCAGATTTATACGCTATTTTGGCTCTAGAAGTGCGATACGTCACGGCTCATATGTGTTGTGTCAAGGATGTACACACAAGAAACACACTGTCATCTGTACCAATCAACCATCGTCGCCATCGCACTCGCTTGAACTCGTCGAAAGCAAATTCTTGATCAACAAATCCAACAGTCCCGCCAGCTTCTCGTGCTTAGAAACATCTATCATTGCGCCGTGACATCCACATTCGTTGTGGGAATTGCGTGTCGCGTTTTATTGGGCCAGATTTTCGGCCCGTAATCGCTATTCTTTGGCTGCGGCGGCAAAAGCTGTGCTTTACGGCCTCACCTATATCCCACAGCTCCAGATCGCGCCATCTCCACAGGAACAGCCATTGTCGCTGCAGAAATTTTTTTTTTCACTAGGATAAAGGAAAAAGTCGCGTTAATATTATTTTTAACTGTTCAACGTGTATTATATTGCATATTTTAGCGGTATGTATGTAATTCCAATTTAGCAGGTGCGTGACGCACGTATGGTTACACATCTGTTGGCGCGGGGCTTTTGCAATGGTTGCTACAAATGCAAAGGTTTATCTATAGAGCGTCCCTGCAAATTCTGCTTGTCTGACTTGAATCGAACTAATTTTTTTACATTCTAGATTCTCTTTGCTCCATACATAAGGAGCGTTTCTTGTTTTGCGCAAGAAGTTTCAGTATATCAGTTTTCCGTACAGTTGATTTCGGATCCATCACCGTGCCACGATAATCTTAAGCTCTCTGCAAAGACATATAGTTGTAAGATAGCGAAATGGGCCAATTACTGTCAGAGCCGATTGTCGATAAGGTAACATGCTCACTTTACTCGGTTTAGGCAACCAAGATATTAACCTGCTGTAGTCATCAGAAGAAGGCGGTGATGATCGATTAATCTACGGAGCATCCAGTATGCAAGGCTGGCGAATCTCTATGGAAGATGCTCATGCTGCCCTTCTGGGTCTAAA
The DNA here is from genome assembly GCA_030568215.1 of Lipomyces kockii. Taxonomy (NCBI): domain Eukaryota; kingdom Fungi; phylum Ascomycota; class Lipomycetes; order Lipomycetales; family Lipomycetaceae; genus Lipomyces; species Lipomyces kockii. Next base: position 9,152 of record JAJLTN010000007.1, read on the forward strand.
GCGAGAAGACGGGAAACCGACTGCAGATAATAAGAAAGTCAGCTTCTTTGGCATCTACGACGGTCACGGGGGATCAAAGGCCGCTATTTTTGCAGGACAGAGATTGCACTACATCGTCGCGCGACAATCTGCATTCGAAAAAGGAGATTACGAGCAAGCTTTAAAAGATGGGTTTTTAAGTACCGATAGAGCCATACTACAAGGTAATTTAGACTTTGGTTTGTAACGTTTGGGTATTGCTTCTGATTATGTGATGCAGATCCGACTTTTGGCAGTGATCCTTCAGGATGTACAGCTACGACAGTTTTAATTACCGATAATAGAATATATTGCGTGCGTATCCTTTGGATGGATCTTTGTAAGACTTTTCTAATCTGGGTTCGCGCAGGCAAATGCTGGGGATTCGAGAACAGTACTAGGAGTCAAGGGACAAGCGAAACCATTGTCATACGATCATAAACCGCAAAACGAGGGAGAGAAAGCAAGGATACAGGCTGCCGGCGGCTTTATTGACGGTGGGCGCGTGAATGGCAATTTGGCTTTGTCACGAGCCATAGGTGATTTCGATTTCAAGAAGAGTCCAGACTTACCGCCGGAGGAGCAGGTCGTCACGGGTGAGTACTGATGGTCCGATTGCATGTTTGAAATTACTCTAATGACCTTTGCTCAGCTTTTCCTGATGTTATAGAGCACGAAAGTGGACCGGATGATGAGTTTATAGTTCTTGCATGCGATGGTATCTGGGATTGCCTATCGTCTCAGGCCGTTGTTGAATTTGTCCGTCGCGGAATCGCAGAGAGGCAGGAATTAAAGGTTATATGTGAGAATCTCATGGATAACTGTCTTGCTCCAAGCAGTGATCTTGCCGGCGTTGGTTGCGATAACATGACCGTCATAATCGTTGGTCTTCTTAATGGCCAGACAGAGGAGGAGTGGTACGAGACTATTGCTACTCGAGTGGCGAATGGAGAAGGTGCTGTCGGGGATCCTGACTTGGGTAAGTCTGTGTATTAGGGATGGAACTCATTTTGCTAACTTGTCAGCGATTCTTCGCGGACCTCCGACATTTAACCGGCAACAGCATGGCATGTATCTTGATGCGGGCCAGTACATGCTAAACGGAATTGCCGATGGACAGAATGAACTTATTGTTCTCAGCGACGGCAGAGCCATTATTCGTAGAGCAGGCGAACACATGGACGATGAAGACTACGACGAAGAGGCTGATATCGATGACGAGGAAGTTGAGGCCAGAGTCGTGCAATTAGACGAATCTCCAGAAGAGGATCTACATGAAGAGGAAGACGAGAAAACCGACCCCTTAGAGGAAGAAGGTGAGGAAGATTTGGCTGGTACGAAAGATAAAGACGAGCCCGATTCAGAGTAAGGAAGTACCATAGGTTATACAATATAATGTTTTGCGGTTATGCTTATACTTTGGTGATGACTGACGACTACACGTATGAGTTAGTTCCCATTTTAACATTGTCAACTAATATTAAAGGTAGCATAAACCTGTATAGTTATCTGGATAAAGCGGTATTTGGTTAATAGTTACGTGTATTGTCCGAATTTACGCCATATTTTGTTGAACTTTTGTTTTATGTATGATTTTCTTCATTGTTGCGTTAAGCCATCATGTGCTCGGTATCGGTTCGGCTCTGTATTTGTTTATTCTGTATCTTTTTTTTTCGGAATTTTCACAAGTCTATACTCATACATTCAGCCCTCATGTGTTCTATACTATACTATACTATGCTACAGTTCTTCATCAAAACCAAACATGGTGACACAATTTTTCCATGCAATTTCGCAAAGTTCTTCAGCAGTAACTCCCTTAAGTGCGGCAACCACTGACGCGACCTGTGAAATGGCACAGGGTTCGCATCGGCCTCGGACCATACTTCCCATCACAAACTTCTCTTTCTTAACAGCCGGTGGCAGTTCAACGTTTTCGTTGTTGTTATTGAGGAACTTGCTGGACGCGTGTGAAGGTCGTATCTCGCACCAAGGCGCATCCGTCTCCAACATGATTTTATCTAACGGAATTGCCTTCACAACCTCCAAATTCTCTTCGGTTTTTAGCGAGCAACCGTTAACGCCGATGCTAAAACCGAGAGCAACAAGTGATTGCATTTCTTTGATAGTTCCCGTGAAGGAATGGACAACACCCCGTTTCGGCAATTGGGGAAGTCTCGGAACAAGAATGGCTTCAAAATCCTTTGCGCAGTCACGTGAGTGGAGGAATAATGGTAGATGTAATCTCTGTGCAATGTCAAGTTGCTTTATGAAATATTTGCGTTGGATATCTGCGGGTGCGTAGTGTAACCGCGCGTAGTCGAGACTACTGCACGTTAGATATACATGACATGCCGATCGATGCATACATACCCAGTTTCTCCAAATGCCCTGACTGTCCCTTCTTTCTTTCCTGATAGCGCGAGGGCCTCGAGATCTTGCAAATATTTATCTGGATCTAAACTATTTTCTATATCGAGGGAGTGACAGGGATGTACTCCGACTGTAGCGTATATCAGCTTTCCTGGCAATACACATTAGCACTGCCTTAGGTCGGATCAATGCATAGTACTCACGATTCTTCTTAGCTAATTGAATTGCTTTTTCAGATTCAATGAGATTGGATCCTGTAACTAGCATCTTGCGAACGCCTTGCTCCGTCGCGCGCTCCAGAACTTCGTCAAAGTCATCTAAAAGACCGCTGTTAAATCACCGTGATAATAGGGGGTGTGAAGTAAACTTACCAGCGTGACTTTGTTTACCATGATAGAATCCTCTAAACATCGGATCAGTTAAATTAGCGCCTAGAAAACCTTAGACGTGTAGTTACTCAATAATATTCGCAGCATACCTATGTCAATATATCGATACTTCTTCTGCAACATCCCATTAGTAGCAGTTGCCATTGCTTGACAGTCAATTGCTGATTTGAGTGAAATTATGCACAGGTGGTTTGCGGTAAACGTGGTTGAAGATCTGAGTAATTCTCTCCCGTAGTGAACTGCCAACGGTCTAGCGCCAAACACTGCTAATCTGCTAGCGCCTCTCCCAGCCACCTTAAATGTTATCCGTCGAGAAATTGGACCAATGGCGTATGTGTTCTGGTATATAATGCTCGGTTTGATGCGAAGTAGTGAGACTGCGTCGATAAGTGTACACTGGGGTGGTGGGCTAGATGACTTGTGGCCGTCAAGTTCTGACCCGACCCCTGACAAACTATACGATTAACTCACCCGAGCCATTTACCTTTCTGGGTCAGCACTCTCGCAACCCCCCTTTGGACCAGAAGTTAGAAAAATTTGGGAACCGACTTAGAGGGTCTTGTTTATTCATACCTCGTCCAAACACCTACCATGACTATAAGTTCGCGAAACTTCCATCTGCTGCGGTTGTCACTACGTGTGCGGCCAATTGGTACGCGAGGATTTGCGTCGCATTCATCGGAATCGATTTCCTTTTCTGTGCCTCCGGAATTCAAGACCCGGACACCACCATATGCTGCACTTTTAACCAGACTGGACAAAGTCCGCGAAATTCTGAACCGCCCACTTACTTTGGCTGAGAAGATTCTCTATTCTCATGTCGTCGACCCCGAAGAGGCGTTCGCAGGCAAAAACGGCCAGATTCGAGGAGAAACGTATCTCAAGCTCAACCCGGACCGTGTCGCGATGCAGGATGCCAGTGCTCAGATGGCCTTACTTCAGTTCATGACATGTGGAATGGACAGCACTGCCGTTCCAGCCTCGATTCACTGCGATCACTTGATTGTCGGACACGATGGTGCCGAAAAAGACTTAAAGGCATCTATCGCGGTAAACAGTGAGGTTTTCGACTTCTTGCGCAGTTGTGGCCACAAGTACGGGATTCAGTTCTGGGGTCCAGGATCGGGTATTATTCATCAGATTGTTTTGGAAAATTTCTCTGTGCCTGGACTGATGATGTTGGGTACTGACTCGCACACTCCTAATGCGGGTGGTCTTGGTGCCATTGCCATTGGCGTCGGAGGTGCCGATGCTGTGGACGCCCTCACTGGTACTCCGTGGGAATTAAAAGCTCCGAAGATTCTTGGTGTTAAGCTCACTGGACAACTTAACGGCTGGTCAGCACCTAAGGACGTCATCACCCATCTCGCCGGCGTTCTGACTGTCAGAGTAAGTGCTGCCCCTTGCGCTTCTATTGTCGTTGTCGAACACATTTGCTAATACTGTCAGGGGGGTACCGGTTATATCATTGAATATTTCGGAGAAGGCGTGCAGACTCTCTCATGCACCGGTATGGCTACTATCTGTAATATGGGTGCCGAAGTTGGAGCAACTACCTCCACATTTCCATACACCGACTCGATGAAGCGATATCTCACGGCTACCCGACGGGGACCAATTGCAGATGCTGCGTCAGCTGTCAACAACCTTCATGGATATTTGGGAGCGGATACTGGAGCTGAGTACGACCAGGTTATTGAGATCAATCTGTCTTCCCTCGAGCCTCACATCAACGGGCCATTTACCCCTGATTTGTCTACTCCACTTAGCCAGTTCGGCGAGGCCGTCCAGAAGAACAGCTGGCCGTCCAAACTCTCGGCTGGATTGATTGGAAGCTGCACCAACAGCTCCTATCAGGACATGTCGCGTGTCGCGTCGATTGTGCGACAGGCAATGGAGAGAGGCGTTAAGCCTAAAGTCCCCTTTTTCATCACCCCTGGTAGTGAGCAAATCAGAGCCACTATCGAAAATGACGGATTTACGGATGTGTTCCTTGGTGCTGGCGCAAAGGTGTTGGCGAACGCTTGTGGCCCTTGTATTGGACAGTGGGCTCGTGATGACACAACCAAGGGTGAGGTAAACGCTATTTTAACCAGCTTCAACCGAAATTTCAGAGCCAGAAATGATGGCAACCCCGCTACAATGAACTTCCTTACTAGTCCTGAGGTAAATGAGCAGCTACTTTAGTCCTTTATCGAGCGTTCTAAGTGATATATAGATTGTGACTGCTATGATCTACTCCGGCGACATGGCGTTTAATCCTCTCAAGGATAAGCTCATTGATGCAAATGGCAACGAGTTCATGCTTGAACCACCTCAGGGCAGCGAATTGCCTCCGTCAGGATTTCAGCAAGGAGACCTGGAATATCTCCCACCAATCGACCCTAAGCCCGTTCAATCTGCAGAGGTCGTTGTTTCATCTACTTCGGACCGATTGGCGCTTTTGGTGCCCTTCGAGCCATTTGAGGGTAGGGAGTTGAAGATGAACGTCTTGTTGAAAGTCAAGGGTAAATGTACGACAGATCACATTTCAGCTGCTGGTGCGTGGTTGAAGTATAAGGGTCATTTGGAGAACATTTCAAACAACACATTGATTGGTGCCATGAATGAGGAGACGGGCGAGGTTAACAAGGCCTACGATTTTGACGGAACTGGATACGGTATTCCAGAACTTATGATCAAGTGGAAGTCTGAGGGAAGACCCTGGGCTGTTTTGGCGGAACACAACTATGGTGAAGGTAGTGCACGTGAGCATGCTGCCTTGAGTCCGAGATTTTTGGGCGGTCGTATGATTCTCTGCAAGAGTTTTGCTCGTATCCATGAGACAAACTTGAAGAAGCAGGGCGTCCTGCCTCTCACTTTTGCGGACGAAGGCGACTACGACTTGGTCAGCGGTTGTGCTACTATCGAGACTCTCGATCTTTTACAAATGTTGAACAACAGCGGCGACGTATCCGGAGTCATTACGTTGAAAGTTACCAACCAGGATGGAAGCGAGCACATCATTAAGACGAAGCACACTATGAGCAAGGACCAGGTTGAGTTTTTCAAGGCCGGCAGTGCGATTAACTACATTGGCAGTTTACGGCGGCACCAGCACGGACAAGAACGACAAATATAAAACAGCATTATGGAGGTACACAATTAATGAATTTTTAAATTACTATTATACGCAATTTGCGATTACGACATTATAGGGCATTAGGGAACGTTCCTTTGGCTTACGTCGCATTAATTTAGATGCAAAAAAGTTAGTTTTATGTGTAGTAGTGTCCTTTCTACTGCCTCAACTTATTCTAGTTTCAAATAAGCGAAGTTCCCCTTTTTCCGCATTACCAATTAGCCGCTTTCTCTTCATGTTACTACCCTTCAGTCATCAATTACCAATTACTTCACTCGGGCAGTATATGCATTCCATCCTGCCTCCCTGTAGCGCTTAGATTCCGCAACCGGATCACGTCCCTTTGCGAAAATTCCTCGTCCGACAATAATAATGTCACTGCCGCCGGAAACCGCGTCGTCGACGGTTCTGTACTGCTGACCTAGACCATCACCTTTGTCGTCCAATCCAACACCAGGAGTCATTATAATGAAGTCCTCGTCATCAGCACCTCGCCGGTTCTGTGCAATGAAGCCGAATGTAAAGACCCTGTTTCTTCGAGCTAGGTCGACGGTTTTTTCAGTGTAGTCGCCGGTCGCCAGCGAGCCAGAGGAGGACATTTCTGCGAGGAGTAAGAGTCCCCTCTCTTCGCTGATGTCCTTGGTGCCGGAGTATAAACCGTCGATAATTCCCGGGCCAGGGAGGGCATGGGCATTGGTTATATGGGCCCATTGCACGATCTTGAAGATGCCGGACGTATACTGGGATTTAACCGTAGATCCAATATCGGCGAATTTTCTGTCCTCGAAGATGAGGAAGTTGTGGCGCTTTGAAAGCTCGACCAGTGGGACAACGACTGATTCATATGTATAGTCCTCAATAGTATCGACATGGGTCTTAAAGACACAGACATAAGGGCCGAGAGTATGTGCGAGGCGAAGTAATTCGTCTTTGGTGTCCACGTCCAGCGAAACACAGAGGTTCGTCTTCTTGTCGGTCATGATTTTCAGCAGGCGTCGCGCTAGTGGCGAAGGGTGGGTCGCGATACGATCTTCGTAAGGCTTTCGTGTAATTGGAGACATGTTGGAATTTAGGGATATAGTGTAGAAGACAACAACTGATGGTCGTTTGATGTTACGAAGTCTGAGCCAAAATGAACAGTGAGGGTGAATTTTTTGTCGGCTGTGATTCCTCCCAGTCTCTAAACTTTCGGTGGACCCTGAGCTCGATCAAGTACTAGCTAGACGAAATGAAGAAATATATCAACAGATGAGTTTACGACATTGATCGCTGCCAAAAATGATATAAATCCGAAATTGCATGCGTGTCTATTATTTGGATCTACCACCGACATGAAGTCGTTAAAAGCTCGACGCGCACTTGCTAGCTTCCCGGGCTTCGGTCTCACCGCTTTCCGAAGGAATAACAACACAGATACAACTGCCACACCTTTCAGCTTCAGTTTCCGTCGCCAATCAAATAGTTCGACAACTTCGAAACAGAGGAAGCTCTACGACCTGGAGGTCTACATATCGAGGTCTCGTTCGCCATATTTCAATCTCTCCTACGAGGACTACCTATTCAAAAGTTTCCCAGCTTATACGAGGTATAGTGCCTCAAGTACTCAATTATCCAAAAAGGTTTTATTCTTGTACACGAATTATCACTCGGTGATCATAGGCCGAAACCAGAACCCTTGGCGCGAGACAAATGTTCAGTCATTGCGGAGGCACAATGTGCCGCTCATCCGCCGAAAATCCGGAGGAGGAACTGTATTTCACGACGAAGGCAACGTCAATTACTCAGTCATGATGCCCGGCAACTCATTTGATAGGGATGAGCATGCATTATTGTTATGCACAGCACTGAATCCAGTATTTAGGCAAAGAGGAGAAGAAACGGTACTCAGCGTCAATGAACGGCACGACATTGTTGACCAGAATGCCCGTAAAGTAAGCGGGTCTGCTTATAAGTTGCAAAAGGGCAAAGCGTACCACCATGGCACGATGTTGCTGAACAGCAGACTTGAGATGTTGTCCAAGCTGCTGCATCATAGCGTGGACAGCGGCCTCGAAGTGGTTGAGGGACCTGGTGTTCAGAGCGTTAGATCTCCAGTCTCGAATATCGGCATTTCGAATGAGCTTTTTGTAAAAACTGCAATTGCTGCGTTCAAGAGAGAATATACGACCGGTAGCGACGATGCTTTCAAGGTTAGATACGTGGATGAGGACAGCATCACAAATGACGAAGAGCAGGAAATAAACAAGAGCATAGACGAACTGCAGGTACTTATTGCACTCTGACCCTTTAATTTCCATTCGCAGATTCTAAAATCTATTGCATCCTTTTAGAGCTGGGAATGGACGTTTGGATCTACGCCGAAATTTGTCCATCGATTTTTAGTTAAAGATTCTACACCGGCCGTCTCATTCACAGTCAAAGAAGGCACCATTCTTGATTTAGAATCCAACCTGCCAGAATTCACGGAGTACAAGGACAGCATTATCGGAACCCCCTATAGAGGAGCAGATGTGGCATCACGAATCAACTCCGAGCGCTGGAAGCAACGACTCATTGGAGCCATATAACCCGGACCTCTGATAGACGAACCGCAAATAAGTGTAAACAGACTTCCATAAAATTTTATACCGGTGCATTATGACTAGCATGCATAATCATTTCTATCGATCTACAATTCATATATGGTACATCACTCAACACAGTTCACGAGTCACAATTCCTTTCTAAACTGTAAGTGAGGAGTTAAAGTGTCCATGATACCATTAAAGTTGATGGTGTCCGGCAATTGTGTCGCATTGCGTAATATCTCCTGAATGATATTATAGACAGGCAAACCACTAATTCGAAGAACAATCTTATGTATAGGACGAGCTTCGTCGGATAAGAATTGTGGAATAATAAGAGCTTGTAATATTTGCAACGGGATATCAAACTCGCGGAGTGTCCACAGATCGTGAGCAAGCCAGTGCAGAGCACCTACGACGGAAGATAGAAGGAATGGCTGTAAGAAGTCTGGACAGAGTTAGTAATGCACGATGATAATACTGTTCTCATCTGCTTACATTCTAGACCTCCTTTGAGAGTATCGACGTCCATGAAGTTTCTGTTACACGCCGCTACAGATTGCTGGACAATAGTCGGAACCAAGAGCGTATAATCCATTGGTGAACACGACCTGCAAACATAATTAGGATACAATAGTGATCTAAGTAACACATTGGAACCTTACCTCATCATATCGTCCGAGATACCGTTGGTATCAAACAAGCCCATGATCCAGCCTCCTAGCAAATCCGACCTTTCTTGTCCTAGAGACTCTATAGGATGCGCGACTCCCGAAGACATCAAATACCTCATACAGAAAGAATTCCCGTGTAGCGAGCCAATCTCTTCTAAATCTAGCTGAAAGTGGTAATAAAATGAACAAATCAGGAGAAGGATCAATCCAAAGTCGGTATAATTATCCTGGAAGTCTATCACTAGCATTAGTACGAATCGAATAAAGTATACCAGGCAACATACTAGACTCATCTTCATAATTCCACGTGTCTACGCAAGTTATCAACGGCTGCAAGATTTCGGACGGATCTCTATACAAGAGCATGATGTTCATTGCCACGGTACTCAGCGCTATTTCTTGAGCAAGCAGTCTCAATTTGTAAGTCTCCTTTTGGGCGGACCAAAGCGAAATCAGCTAAACGGGAAGCCCTAATCAGCGACAGAAGACTGAGAAATCTCAATGCTGAAGGACATACCTCAACCAGCACGTTCACAGCAGCACCTTGCCTGAGACATCCCATAATCTCCACATCCGAAACGAACTGTCGTATAACCGTTTCAAACTCATAAGAATCCATCTCGAGCAAGCTAGTTATCATTTCTTCCACGTCCAACGGCTTCTCCACATTCGCTGCATTTTGCAATTCGCCACTATTTCCGCCTAAAATTCGATCCGAGGCTGCAAAATCGATTAAGCCCAGTTGAGCCATAGACTTTAGAAACTCGTGACGGACGTCATATGGAGTCGTCGGCGCCGAGAACATTACGTCAATTTCATTCGCAGCTCGCGCATTCACAATCACCAAAGCATTTTCATCTATCGTAAAAAGGGGCCTCCGCAGGGAGTATTCGAACGATGAACCTCGTACGTCAGGCAAATGTTTTTGGAAGATGAGTGGTAGCTTCGGAATATTAGAACGATATAAATTCGAATAGCTGGACAATATAAACCATACCCTATTTACTATGAAACATTTCCATAAGATTATCCGAGTCTGATCTTGCTTCATGGCACAGAAAGATAGACACTCGAAAGCTGCGGAAACAAGGTTGCCAATAGCAGACTCGGGACTTTGCGTCTGGTTATGCATCAGCTTTAGTTATAAATACGACACACCACCATTTACCTTGAAAACTTCATCTATTTTGGCAGCGAAGTCTTGAGATCCGAATTTTGGTCTGCGTTCAAGCTATATCATATATATTAATTGCGTTTAGATTGTCTCAATTTCAGGCATGCTTACCATACTCTCCATCGTAAGCTTTCTCTGCGGAGCCTTCTGCTCAGACATCGCCGGAGTGGACAGACTAGTGCTGGTGTGACCGCCGGACATGAATTTTTTTGTTTTTTGTGCAAGATTCTCACCCAATGGCTTATTTGTAACTCTGAGGTCATCAACAAATGGTCCGAGGGAAGATTCAAACACTGTCCATTGCTCTACCCAAACAGTTAGTGTTATTGCTTGCGAATATATTATTCGTACAGTTGATAATACCTTTACCAACGCCATATGTAAACCTCTCCACATTCGCATTCTCGGCTAATGCAGCAATGAATGCAGCCACGACATCCCTCAGTCCCTCGTTAACAACTGGTACTGGCCCGATAACGTCCATAAATAGGTTCGAGGATGCTGTGGTTGTCATCTCGTCCAGATAGCTCGTTAATATATTGACAAGCTCACCAAGTTCCTTTCGCGAACTAGGTGTCCATGACTTTACCACGGGGGTCAATGCTTGCAAAACGTCGATACGCAGGTCTAATCGCGCTGTCCGTAGCGTTGTGAGGAGCGGTGGAAGGGATACTATTGGCGGAGAACATGAGACCGCACTGAGTATGTATTGAATATGCAGTGGATCGGGACAAACTGTGTAAGGGGGGTTGATTAGATTGTCGTAAACCAATTGGCTCTCAGCAAGCGAAGTCGTCGTCAAATCCTTCAAAAATCTAGAGAACTAACTTTGTGTCAGTGAACGTCTGTGGATAACTAATTTGCTCGTACTTCATCCGATGTTGCTCGCAGTCTGAGGCACGTATATAGTAATTCCGAGAGAGTAATAATTCTTTGAGGCGCCGGCTGTTGCAAGGATTGAGTTGCGTCGGCAATCACATGCGACGACTGCATCTACATAACACAGATATTAATTGTAGTCCGTAATGTATTAGGTTGACCTTCACGACGACTCTCTTACTGTTTGATCAGACTTGATCCGAAGCTCACAGTTCATAATCTTGGCTATTTCGCCGCCACTGCTGCATTCATATCACTAGTTATACCGGAGCTATACTTCTCTTTATTCGATTTTCAGTACTGAAATGCAACTACAAGTTGAAAAGTAATACAAACACGCTATAAGGTGGATTTAGGATAAGATCAAACCCTAACCTTAAAATATCAACGGACGATGAGCCTCGTGCTTCTGACCTCCTGAGTTACAACCGTCAATATCATATGCTCGAAATGAAGCAAACGTAACTGCTGAACACTGAACGAAAGGCACAACAAGTCTTGGATCCTTTACGTATGAAGGAGGCATCTAATTTTATGAAGATTCGCCTTGATTGAGTCAGCACTTTTCATCGGCAACCCGCTCACTTTCACGCTCAGTAGAGCTAATTATTACTGACGGTAGCTACGACCATGTCGTTGTATGACTCAATCCCGGCACTGGATTCTTCAACCGCCAAACCATCAGCGGCAGCCCCTCCAAAGCGATCATTGTATGATGGCCTAGATTCCGACACTGCGGGAGCAACAGTAGTATCTAAGGCACCAGTCACTTATGATCTCTCTAAAAATGAGGCCAATAAACCTGTTTCTGAGGAGAATGAGAAAAAACAAATCCTTTCTGCGGGTATGTTGTCTCCTGAAATAGATATGTGAACACTGATTGTAACTTATTGGCTTTAAAAGCATTGCAATTTCAGCCGGTTATACGAGCAAGAAGTTCCCAATCGGCAGTTCCGACAAACAAAGTAGTGACAATTATCAATAAGCCACCGACAGTGGTTCCGAGGCCAGTGACGGGCGTTACTCTCGATAAATTCACCAGCGAGGAGGCAGGCACGACGGAGTATGCGCGGACTAAGCAACAAGCTCGGAGCAGCCGGAAACGTAAGAAGAGAAAGGACGATGAAGAGGTACAAGTTATTGACTGGGAGGATTCGTACGATCCATTGCGGCCGAACAATTATAATGAGTATAGGCAAAGTGAAGAGAAATTCATGGAGGATGAAGATTGGCGAGAATTCCTTTTGAGCTTGAAGAGGAGGCAGGAAGAGACAGGCCAATCACAAGAGAACGAGGAATGGGAAAAAGAGGATGAGGGTGTGTCACATCTGGCAGCCGGTGAAGTCGATGAAACGCCTCGTTTTGTACGACAAGACGAAGAAAGCGATAGGATATTAACACAGTCATCTTTCGTTCCTCCTGCATCAGACGGGCAATTTTCGACGTCAATCGCTAAAGCACCAATAATGTACACTCAACCTAAGGAAGCGAAAAATGAACATGATCAATCGCACTACATAATTCCTCCACCTTCCTCACAACCTGCGAACCAACGGCGCGAACAGACGGCAAAAGAAACATTTGCGAAACGATTATTGGCAAAATATGGATGGACTCCAGGTACAGGTCTAGGAGCATCTTCAGACGGTATCACAAAAGCTCTTAAGTTTAGCGCAGATAAGGCCATGAAAGGCCATGGAAAGATTGTGGATAAGAACGCAAGGAAGGTAGACGAAGGGAGGTTCGGGGCGATGTCAAAAGTCATCGTACTCTTTGGAATTGTTCCGCCGGAGCGACTTGATGAAGAATTAGCTGGCGAAATAGGCACAGAGTGTGGAGCGAAGGTATGTGGTTTGGTATTCTTGTTGCGAGTATTACCGACTGACGATATGGAGTATGGCAACGTCGAACGGGTATATATCGACGAGAAGGAAAATACTGTGAACGCATATGTCAAATTTACCGCTGAATTATCTGCATTACGGGTGCGTACAATCTCAATGACTACAGACTCAGTGAATGGATCACTTACAATATTGCAGGCGGTGAATGGGTTAGATGGAAGACTATTTGGTGGCAACCCCATCACGACACGTTTTTTTGATGAAATGGATTTCGAGAATGGCAAATACGGCTGAATACGTAGTATCTTAGCTAGGCACAATATAGTTTGTATATTATTTATATTGACAATTAAGCATTGTGCAGGATGGCTGGATGGACGATCGCGATTTAGGTAGTCACTCGCGGTATGTATGTTTACAATTACGGCCAAAAAAATACAACACATGTAATTATAGTACACGTGCCGTATGATAGAACAAATACCAGTTACTAAGGAACGAACAAAGGATTATACGTGAAACAACCTGAGTAAAAACGAGCATAAATATCCATCAGATCAACAAGTACAGCACAATAGCACAAATTCCCAAAAGAGCAACCATATAAACCAATTTTGTCCCTTTGTTTTATATTTGCCTTTATCTCTGGAATATCTTTATCGCATACGTACTCGCCTTTCTCAGATTTTTCACCGGAACGTTGGTGTGATGTGATTGAGTGCCACCATACGCAGATATGTAGAGAGGATGAAGAGGACAATACAGAGGTGATGATAACGATGTGTTGAAGCGCCCATACAATAGAACATGTACGTCAATTCAATCTCAGAAGTTTGGAAACAAATATCCAAAGTCGTCATTCGTTTGGACACCGTAGTCCAGTTCCTCTTCAGGATAGTGCTCGAACAAACTAGCATCACCGGCATGTCTAATCGGCGGCTCATACGGTGTGTCGATACGTTTCGATAGCACTCGATCCCAGTCAACTTCGCCGAACCATGGATGATTCTTCACGTCGGCCGAGCCATTGACCAAGTTACCCAAACGTCGGGTGAGATCGCGAGTCACTAGATTAGAGAGAAGATCCCGCGCTTCAGGAAGGATGTAGTTTGGGTAGCGGACTTCACATTGTAGGACTTTCTCGTACGTTCTCATAGGTGTCTGGTCGTAAAATGGAGTGTACCCGGTAAGCATTTCAAATATCAAGATCCCCAGTGACCACCTATGACAATGTTAGACGCCGATGAGCCCGTCATCTAACTCCAGACAAAACCTACCAATCCACTGATTTGTTGTAAGCTTTTCGGGCAATGACTTCCGGTGCTATATAATCTGGGGTACCACACATGGTATATGTAACATCGGGCACTTCTTTTGCGAAACCGAAGTCGGTGATTCGGATGTGGCCCTTTCTGTCGAGTAGAATATTTTCTGGCTTTAGGTCTCGATAGATGATATTGTGAGAATGCAAGTATTCCAGCGCGAGCGTGACTTGTGCTGCATAAAATTTAGCAACTGGGTTCGGGAACCGTTGCGATCGCCGCAGCAGTGAAAACAGTTCACCGCCTTCTATGTAGTCCATGACCATAAATAGACTGTGAGAGTCCTGGAAAGTACCCCATATACGGATGAGGAACGGATGATCTACCAGCTTAAGCATCCGGCGCTCGTCATTGGTATGCTCGACCTGCTTCATGTGAACTACCTGCGCTTTCTTGAGAACCTTGATCGCATAGTAAAGACGGTTATATTTTGATCGCACGAGATGCACACGTCCAAAGGATCCAGTCCCCAGAGTGCGCTTGATTTCGAAATCTGTAATTGAGTATTTACCGCGTGTGACGGTAGAGCGCTGCGGCAGAAGGGAGGCTGTGGATGGTGACGGGGTCTGCTGCTGGCGCATGCCTTGTTGCGGCGGGATCGCCGGATCATCTCGCGCCTGTACGGACGCATAGGTATGTTGCTGTTCTTGCTGTTCTTGCTGATACTGCTCGCCGTAGATCTGCTGTTGGGGAGAGGCCTGTGATTGAAGCGCCGGCGCCTGTTGCTCGTAGTTCGCGACACCAGAGCCAGTGGGCTGGCAAACTTGCTCGTCCGGCATGTCAGAAGAATCACCTAGACGGGACAGCAGCCGGTTGAGGCGGGACGAAGTGAGAGGGCGAGCAGGCAGGCAAGCGGGGTGCCCTTGGAGCACGGGAACTACCGTTTAGCGACGGGATCGAGATCGTGCAAAGCGCTGCGAAGGATGCGGCAGACAGCCCCGTTGAAAATGCAATGGGCAACAGGTGTTAACATTCACGAGCGAGAAGGCAAGCGAATTGGGTGCTGCTTACGGCGGACCGGGTAAGGCTGAAGGCGAGAGGACAAAAGTTGGTTTTGGGCGAGAATGTCCTTTTGGGAGTGACAAGAGTCGTGATGGTGGAGCTTCCTCGAACTCTCGCAATCGCGCTGCCTGGCAGCGGGGCGCTCCCTGGGGTGCCTTGCCAGATCTTCCCAGCCCAGGTTGGCAGCCGCCCACACAATAATAATAATCTAGCCGTCTACAAGCGAGCTCATCTGATACAGAGTTATTTGCAGAATATATGGCTTAGTTCAATCATATATGCACAGACGCTCAGACTCCTTATGACCTATTGTGATTAATTAATAAATAAATAAGGAAATCGACAGATTATGGAAGGTCGACAGTGTTATAGCGGGTTAAGCTCAGTATTTAAGCAGGATTGGTTCCTGACTGCAGATAGCAAATCACCGCTACGATTGCTAGTCGCAGACATGTCGGCAGACTGCGTGCATGCGGAGATCTACGCGCGTGCCTGAGTCTGTGGCTCGGTCTTTTGCGGTGGATAAAACGGCTCGAGGAATCGTTATATATATTGCGGATGGCAATGACGAAATGTAGACGGCCAAGCGGCCCGGCACCTACATAGACTCCAACTCAACCCTTGATCCTGATCATTTAGTATTGCATTATTGGTACTGTAATGGCTTGTGTCTTCGTGTCCTCCCGCGTTCTAGTCGATGGGAAATTCGTGCCTGCTTCCATCTTCGTCTCCGAGTATGGCAAGATCACCGACATCCAAGCCTGCATTGTCAAGCCTTCCGCAAACGTTACTTACTACGACCATTCTGATAAGATTCTCCTTCCGGGTCTCGTCGACAGCCATGTTCATCTGAATGAGGTAATTTACTTTTGTTCATGCACGCAGCTCGTGTCAGGTCGGTTCGCCTAACTCATCCTTTATCTAGCCAGGCCGCACCGAATGGGAAGGCTTCGAAACGGGCACCAAGGCGGCTGCATCTGGCGGTGTCACCACGGTCATCGATATGCCTTTAAATGCGATCCCGCCAACGACCACTGTTGAAAACTTGCACGCGAAGCTCGATGCTGCCGTTTCTCAAGCCTGGGTTGATGTCGGATTTTGGGGCGGCGTGATCCCTGGTAATGACAACGACCTCGTGCCATTGGTTGATACTGGCGTGCGAGGATTCAAGTGCTTTATGATCGAGTCCGGTGTTGATGAGTTCCCTGCCGTCGAGACCGCGGACATCACGAAAGCTATGGATGTGCTGAAAGAACAGCCGTCGGTGCTCATGTTCCACGCCGAAATGCTCCCACCGGAAGGGGAGGCCAAAGTCACAGATTCCGCACAACCAATTGCATACTCTTCCTTCCTTTGCTCTCGTCCAGACTCATATGAGACCACAGCGATTGAGACTATTGTCGATCTCGCACGAAAATGCGACAAGAAAGACACCCTTAAGCTCCACATCGTGCACATTTCCTCAGCAGACACGCTTCCCATCCTGGAACACGCCCAAAATGAGCTTGGAATCAACCTCAGCGCCGAGACTTGCTTTCACTATCTTGCCTTCGCCTCCGAGAATATTCCCGACAAAGGCACGCATTACAAATGCTGCCCACCGATTCGTACCAGAGCGAACCAAGACGCACTATGGACGGCTCTGGAAATAGGCATTCTTCAGACCGTGGTATCAGACCACTCACCTTGCACGCCAGCGCTCAAGGACCTCGAGGTCGGCGATTTCTTTAAATCCTGGGGAGGCGTTTCCGGATTAGGGCTTGGTCTATCCATCCTATGGACCGAAGCCAGCAAGCGTGGAATCGGTCTTGAAAAGATTTCGGAATGGACTTCCCGCAACACAGCAAGACA
The DNA here is from genome assembly GCA_030568215.1 of Lipomyces kockii. Taxonomy (NCBI): domain Eukaryota; kingdom Fungi; phylum Ascomycota; class Lipomycetes; order Lipomycetales; family Lipomycetaceae; genus Lipomyces; species Lipomyces kockii. Next base: position 26,363 of record JAJLTN010000007.1, read on the forward strand.
CGCCGGTCTGTTGGGTCGAAAAGGCGAGATTGCGATTGGCCACGACGCTGATTTCGTCGTGTTTGACCCGGAGAAGGAGTTTATTGTCACGGAGCAGAAGATTCATTTCAAGAACAAGATATCACCGTACAAGGGCCTAACGTTGAAGGGATTGGTGGAGAAGACGTATTTACGCGGAAACTGCATTTATACAGTTGAGGGTGGCGTTGGTGACAAGCCAATTGGTAAACTTATTCTGGAGAAGAGAACAGCGTAGGCCGTACTGCGATGTTTAAGATAAATGTATATAACTTATTATATTTCGGCGGAAAGTAAATAATAAAGGCTCAAGCGATTTAGTTCATCTGCGCCTTCCTTAAGTAAACGTGGCTAGCGCGTCAGACTAGGTTAAACCTTTTGCTGTTTTAACTTTCAGGGGCCGGTATCGTTCCTACTTAGTACTTTTGGATGAAGGTGAAATATTAGCTTCCGTAAAGGCCGTATTAGATTCAAGACTACCTTTAAATGGCAAGTCTATCAAGTTGCTCTGTTGCTCATCAACATATTAGCATTTAGAACGATTGTCACATCTTCATGTGCGCGTTGCATTATCCCGCCAGTTACGCAAATTTTATCTGGATAGTACATTTCATCATGCCGGGATTGTTCGATTTCTTGCGAGGAGTTAGACGAGCTAGTCGGTCTCGCGGCAGCGAATGGCGCATATGGAAGCCGCTTGACTGGTGCCGGATGGATTGTTCCGACTATCAGTTTGGTGCGTAAAGATAAAGCGTAGGGGTTGTGCAGTGTATGAAGATGGAGTACTATTTGAAATGCTACCCATGAAGTTCCGGAAGATAAGATGAACGATGCGATTTGCATTGCCGCGCCGGATTTGGGATTGGCTGGTGTTGTGGGAAATTACAATATATGATCTGTTAACCAATTAATATTTTATTAATTGGAATTGCGCCTCGCAAATCTGAAATACTGGCAAACTTCGAAAATTCTCCAAATATAATCGGCATCCTTCTTGTGTTTGCCGCTGCGTGATCTTGTGCAAATACACATTTGAACATGCAATGAGCATCACGTCTATCACCTAACATCAGAGAAGCAGTGATAGATATATCACTATGCTCATCTCCAGCGCGTTCACTGCGACAAACACTGAAACCGTCTTCAGTCATACTACTGGAAACTCTATCTCTAACATCAAAGATCCTCGATCGCTAATTTACGTCAATATCGTTATGACTACTAGTCACTGACAAACCTTCGTCAGTGTCTGAGTCCATCCTATCGTCCTGCCGATCGTTGGCTAACTCATCAGATCCTTCCAAAGCTCGTAACGCTCTCTGAAGATATGAGGCACTCACTCGTTGGTAATAATCCCCCTCCACATTCCCATCATTAAACATATCTTCATCTCGAAATTTTGTCTATTGTTCCCCCTGCACTACTAGCACGTAAAACACGGCCAACAGCCAAGTGAAGATTGCAAAGGAGAGGCGAAGGAAGTGCTACTTCTTGAGATTCCTGGCCAAAAAAAAAGCTCTTCGCCATTAGCATGTCTGAAGAGTAGTGGAGGCAGGCCATCATGTGGTACTAACAATCTAAGGAAGTACTGATCGTTATGACATTCCAAACCAAACAGCAGCGAGCCAAATCCTTCACGAACATCAACGCTTAATAGCAGCGCATTAGATGGATCATTTATGCTTCCGCCAGTTAACAAGCCATTCATATCTTGACCTGCAAATATAGAAAGCATTTCTCTCAAGCGTGTGTTTATGCTGGCAACGAAAGGGATGATATGGACAACATGAAGCATTGCAGCACCACCTGGAGGAGGTGGTACGATATTGCTGGGTGCATCTCTGTCCTTCAACCGTCCCACCACTGAGACCCAGCCATCGCGGTCAAGTAACTATAAATAGCATTAGTCTGCTATTCTCCATCAACAAGAACTCGTTATAGGCCTTTTCTTTCAATTCCTTTTGAATATTGGAAACAGTGCTATCAGACGGCGTGCGAATAGCTCCCATGGCCACTATAGGAATCAACAAATCTTGGAACATCGCGAGCGTCCAATTCACGACTGCATCTATCAAACATTCTGATTGATGAAACCGCTCTGTAACGTCTTGCCAGGTTAGAGAATCTTTCGGAGTGATGCCGCTCGATGACGAAATCCCTTTAAATGATGTGCGGATCGACAATAATAGCAGCAGGTCCTTCCTTTGGTCCACAGTCTTCGTTAAACTTTTCCAAAGACTATCTGAGAGTGACTCGGGATTGTAGCCATGCTCTAGCAGAGCGAGCGTTAGTGGTATGGCATCAATTGCATAATTCCCATAAGAAAAGTTGACAGAAACAGGAATCTTGAGAGAGTCGTCGCAAAATCGTTGTCAAAGACTCAGTTAATGTCTTCTGACTAGAATCGTTAGAAAGGACTAACGACATTGATAAGTAGAGTTGATCCTCTGAAAAGAATGTCAGGGAGCAGTGTTCGTAACATAAGATAAATAACAAGTCTTGTTAGAACAACCGGGGTTGAATCCGTTAGCGAGTGGTGCGGCGTAAATCAGGAAAATAAAGGTTTGGGTTTTGTTGATGTGGCGCATAACGCGGTCCAGTGACGTCAGTACTAACTACAGTATCATAGAACCTTACCTTAATCGGGCTACCGCACCGCAGGGTTTCACCCGAGACCGTAATTTACTCGTTATAGTATGGTGCTGTAGTTAAACATGCCTTAAACCAGGTGAGCCGACATGACAGCTGCAAATGGCGCTGGTCTATTGTTCGCTTCTTCTGCGGACCATCAGCATTCCAGGGCTGGATCAGATAATTGCACCAGCTTGCTCCTTGAGTCTACATTAGCCAGGGCGCGCAACCTCAACGCCCAAGTATGCTCTCTAGAATGGGGATTGGCAGAGGGTATAGCAACTGGTCACGAACTGCACAATGGAAATCGTGGAAATAGGACTCAGCGACAAAATTTCAACACTCCAATCTGGACAATCGGTCCTTCGTTCATCCGAAAGTTCCAAAATCAAGTCAGAAAGGAGCTAGAGGAACTAGAAGAGGTGAGATATATGTGGCATCGTTAGGAAGCTGTCTGTAACTGCTAATGTCTATAGCTACTCTCTTTGTGGCCATCGTGCACTGTCCTTGAAGATGAAAAACTATCACATCGTCTGCGTTCGACAAATCTCCCTCATTTGGAAGCAATCTGGAAAATTTTTACCTCGGGCCAATATGTTGGTGTTATTTCTTTAGGGTCTTCCGTGAAACCTGGCGAGCACGGAGACCTAATTGTGGACTACGGGGAGCACATTGTCAAGGTTTCGATAGTTACTGTCCAACAGATAATGAGAGAGCTGGACGCTCTGAAGGCTGAGATGGCCGACGACAAGGATAATTTTAGGGCAAGAGATTGGATTCCCTACTTAGACGTGTATAAGGTAGCGCAGAGAATAGCTTCAGATGTGGCCAATCCGCTTGTCGAGGATACAATTTTAAGGTGCAAAGGATTCAAATTCTTGAGATCATCTCGCAATGTTAAGCGTCAAGTAACGATTGCATTTTGCGGTAGAAGCGATTCGGAGGAGGACCGTGAGCTGCTAAAAATCGTCAAGGCTGAGTTGGAGCTCCTTTTGAAAGTAAACGTTCAAGTATTCGATCTGACACGAGTCGAGAACATCTCAACCGCTGACCTGGTCAATAAAGTTCTAGCAAATGACACAAGCTATTTCGTCAGCCAAATACCCTCAGTACTTATTTTTGATGTGACCTCATTGTTATGCATAGTTTCAGATGTTACCAACTTAAATCCTGATCGATCGGAAATCCGACTGGAGTCACAGCAATCCGTGGCGTCTGGGACCTATAAGAAATCAGAGAACGCCCTTGTTTTCCTGAAGAAACAGATTGAAGCGGAAAGGTATCAAAGTGTGAGAGATATTATAGTTTCTCTTGTTCGCGGAACCCATGGCCGCGATCGAAGGATACTTACGTGTTCTTCTAGTGTCAAAGACAAACTTTTTGATATAGTTTCGAAAATGGGAAGCTCTGATGAAAAACGACGCACTCAATTGTTATTTGGTTCAGATGAAACTTTGCACATAGATCGTGAGGAGATGCTAGCGGATATTCCGAAGATAAAAGTCTTCGACACAACGTCGATGCGCGATGGTGTAGCAATCGATGAAGAGTGGGTCGCCTGCAACTTGCCGGTGTTTGAGAAGGAAATTTGCCGAACAACAGGAATGGAGTTTATGATGGTAACGGGAAATTATAAGATGGCAAAGCAGCTGAGAAGCAGACCTTCTGAGAAATTTAGCAGGGGCATTCTTGTATTAGACTCTAGGAGCTTGTTAGGCGGTGCATAGTATGACGACCGATGTTTGGATACGCGTATTGATAGTGCAGATTATTACAAGTTGCGTGTCGTAGTGAGACTCGATAATATCGCACTCTTATTGCAGTCGCGTAATAGTTAATAAATCATGACGCACGCTGTAGATTGTTCTCTGTGAAACAAAACCCCAGTGCTAGGAATAAGAGTCGTATGAAACTGATACTTAACAGCGGCTTGCGAGCGATGCGCACTAGATTCTCTGAAGTCACGGAAGTCACCCACATAATCTCATTTCTGGATACCTTTTACCCACTAACTGTCAATTAAAGACAAAAGCTGCCAAAACCGGGTAACTTGAAGGTTGACCCAATCTGCTCATACCTGCAAGATATCGCCCCGAGTCGATACTGCTGAACGTCCTCCGCTATTTCGCGTCCCCCCATATTAGCCAGCAGATTCGCATTGCTGTACCGCATCAACTATTGAAAAGTTGCTGCTCTTATTTCCCTCATCTAATCACGTCCGGTAAGGCAACAGTTGTTTTGAAGATTTTCTGTTGGCAATTGATCTCTATTTTGTTTTCTGACGTGGTCTTTTCGTTGAGTGAGCCTTACTGACTTCTTTGTCATTCTTTGCTGCCTTACAGGCCTTAGCATTTAGATGTCGATTTGATTCATTTTCGAATTTATTCCTTGTCAAGAGAATTCCGGTACTTTAGTCTCTTGAATATTTTTGCAGTAACACTGTCGAATTGATCTTGCGCGTTTGATCGTTGTTCTGTTATCCAGATTTTGTAACTCCTCAACAACATTATCTGACTAAAGCCCGTCTGTACGCGCGGGTCCCATTCATTAATTGTCACTGACAGATTGCTTGTACATTTAATTATACTTTCGGAAGAGTTATTAGTTATGTCTGATTCGTCCGCTGCAGCCGTCGGGCGCTCACCGGCGGATCTTTTGCGTGAGAAGCACGAGACGGCATCCAGTGCCATGACTGTGCACGATGATTTACCGGCAGCCGTCCTTGTCGAGGATGATACTTCGGTGGATCTCACTTCGTCTGTTACCACGGCTGACACGGTCGTGTCTTCCCCCCCGGCGTCCAGTCCTTTTCCTTCGCCCGCCGATGCGTTGACTTCCACTAGCGCGACAGCATCCCCAGCCTCTAAATCCTCGACCAAAAGACGACCCAAGGAGAGGCTGGACATCACGTCACTGGAAGCGTTCCCTACATTGGGCGGTGGAGCCAGCAAGAATGGTGCAGCTTCCTCAATCTGGGGTAGTAAGCCTGTTTCGTCTTCAGTTGCGAAATCGAATGGGAAGGCAAGAACACCTCTTCCTGCTCGATCGTCTGATGTCACAGTTATTTTTGATTTCGTGGTTAGTCCACAGTCTCGTGATCGAGCAGCGTTTGCTGAAGCTATCATCAAGGCGAAGGAGCTCTCCGGCGTCACATCCATAGAGAGCTCAACTAGCAAATCTCTGTCTACTACTTTCATTGTTAAAGGCAAGCCAGACAGTATTGCGATTGCGAGAAGAGCGCTTGTTAGAGCACTCACGGCTAAGGTATATAAGAGTCCTTGCTCTGTGTACTCAAGCGCTAACGATCTTGTTAGGTGACGGAGAAGATCCTAGTTCCTTCCAGCGTGAGGGCTTTCATCATTGGTACCGGCGGCAGAAACTTGAAGGCTATTCAGCAAAGATCGTCGACCAAGATTCAGGTCCAGAAGAAGGAAGAGGTTGCCGGTGATGATGTGGATGGCTCGTCCAAGCCTGATTACGACGCTGGCGAAGATGAGACCACAGACGTTACCATTGAAGGTGACATTGATGGAGTTGCGATGGCTAAAGCAGAAATTCTCGAAGTTGTTGCCGAGCGCACAAAGAACCTCACCGTTCGACTGTCACATATCAACCCCGACTATTTCCCATATTTTGCTGCACAGGTTACTACATTGGCGGAAGGTAAGGATATCAAGATTCGGGTGCCAACCCTATACAGAGAGCCTGGCGATGCTGTTGCTCCAGCCATTAGTATCTCTGGGGAGCGCAATGCTGTTCAGGAAATCAAGGCGAAAATCGAGGAGTCATTACAGGAGCTACAGAGATCTTATGGCACTGCCAATACTTCTATCCCTAAGCGCCAACACAGATTCATTGTCGGCGAGAAGGGGAAGACTCTGCAGGAGATTTTCGATATCACTGGATGCGTTGTCAAGGTTCCTCCAGCAGAAGATCCATCGGATATCGTCACGTTGGTTGGACCTCGAGCAAGAATAGGAGAAGCCATTAGCCTCGCAATGACCAAGGCCAATTCGATTATCTTAGAACGCATTGACATTTCCAAGGCGCATGGCAAGAATCGTGGCCATGCTCGTGACATCACTCGTTATTTCCAGTCAGCGAAGCGCCTCCATGACATCGAAAAGAATAACGACGTTCAGATTTCACTGCCATCAGCCAAAGAGTTGTTCGATGAGAGCATTCCAGAGGTTGCCTATGATATTGCGGGAAAGACTAATGAATCCGTCAAGAAGGCGCGCAAGGAAGTCGTCGATCTGGTTAACTCCATTCCGCCGGTTTGCATTGCACATCTCGGCGGTATCGATCCCCTGCTTCACCGACACATGATCGGATATAAGGGCCGAAATCTGCAGAAAGTGAAAGAGCAGTTCGGTATTGAGACGCTTATGCCTGATGAGACTGAGGGATCGAGTGACATCGTACTCATCTACGAAGCTAACGAGTCTGACGAATTTGGTCCCGATGAGAGCGAGATCAGATCTGGCCTTGATTGCGCTATAAAATTCTTTGAGGATATTAGGACCAAGCAGGCGGATCTTGTTACCAAAGTTCTTACCATTCCCGCCATGAAGCATAAATTCATCATTGGACCTAAGCGATCAACCATCAATGCACTCAGTGGTCCGGAGTCGTCTGTCTACATCCAGCTTGGGATGAATAAGGATCGCCCGTCACAGTCTCATGATATCACTGAGGAGAGTGTCATTATTCGCGGACCTGCCGCAGAGGTCGACAATGTCGCGAAGAAGATCGAGGAGATTGTTGAGGAAGCTAGTAACCAGGAGATTCTGAACAGTTTCTCTGTCAAATTTGACTTCCCTACGAAGTTCTCCAGCCAACTAATTGGAAAGGGAGGTTCGAACATATCAAAGTATAGAGAGGAATTAGGAGTTAAGATTGATCTTGATGATGAGGGCACTCTTACGATTAAGGGAATTAAGAGCAATGTTTTGGAGACGCAAGCTCGGATAGAGGCTCTTGCAGCTCGTCTGGTAAGTTGTTTGTTAAATGAAATAATAGCCTTTGCTTGCTAACTCTTTTCGACAGGCAGATGAAGTTGTTCTCACACTTAAGGTTCCGATTGAGCATCACAGCGCGCTCATTGGCCAGAAGGGCAAATTCGTTAAGCGCCTTGAGGAGCGATATGATGTCCGAGTCAATTTCCCTCGGTCAGACGACTCTGAGAGTGTCGAAGCATCTGACATCGTACTGAACAACAAGGACGAGATCGTAATTCGTGGTCCATCTAAAGGCGCTGCTAAGGCTCGTGACGAGCTTTTGGAGCTGTACAAATATGAGGCTGAACATGGCCACGTCACCAATATTACTGTTCCAAAGAGGGCGATTTCCCGCATTATCGGCCGAAACGGTGAACTTATCAACGACATCATGGAGTCCACCGGAGCGAAGGTTGACATTGTCCGAAAGGAAACTGATGATGACACTAGTTCTATTGCAATTTCTGGCACCGAGGAAGGTATTCAGAAGGCGAAGGCCAAAATTCTTGAAGTTGTTGAAGAGTTTGAGCAGTTTGCTAGCCAAACTATCGATGTTGACAAGCGCTACCACAGGAGCCTTATAGGTAACAAAGGTGCTACTCTTCGCGATATTGTATTGAGGTCCGGTGGCCCAGACGATGTTTCCCAGCAGCGCCGTATTATCCGCATTCCTCCAGCTAGCTCCTCCGACACCAAGATCACTGTCCAGGGAAACGAGGGACTGGTAGTAAATGTTATTAAGGAAATTCAGCGACGAGTGGCGGAACTTGAGAACCAGATCGAGTCGGAGGTTGAAGTTCCTCTTGAGAAGCATCGGTTCATCATTGGACCTGGTGGCAGCACTAAGCGGTCTATTGAGCAAGATTGTGGGGTTACACTTACTGTTCCACCGCAGAAGACCACGAAAGCGGTAAAGATCCAGGGACCACCAGGAGGCGTGGAGAAGGCCAAGGCTCGCATTGTCGAGCTCACGACTTCAAAAAAGGAACGAAATAACGGACAAAAGAAGCCTGCATCGACTGCTACCCCTCCAGCCGAGGAGACACCGAGCGTAGCATCGGAGGAGAACTAAGCTAGGATAGAGTTGGGCAACAAAATTTTTTTGGTGTGGCTAAATGGTTGGATTTTTGGGGAGGTGCATGCTTGTATCTATATTGAGCAGAAGACTTTTTTTTAATGCGATGTATATGACGTGAGGTTTATACTTGAGAAAAGATGGAGGTGGTGAAAAGATAGGAAGAAAAATATCCTTGACTCGTTTGTTACCACATAACGAACGCTATAAGCGGAATGCGTTCCACTTACTATCGATCAATCAATGTTAATAAAATTTTATTCTCTAGTCAAAATGAAAAGTTGTGCATATGTCGTCCGTGGCAATGTCAATTTGCAAATACATGCTGGAATTAGGAAAGCGGCGTAATTCGTGATGCACAACTTGCGCACCTGCTGCTTTACGGGGCCATATTCCACTTCTAATTTTAACATGAGTCGACTAGCACTGTGGAAAACAAGAAATAATAAATCTGTACACAAACGACAAATAATCTGTACATAAGCTAGTGCATGAGAAATATTAAAAAGACATAGAGTAGCAAATAGGACAAACACTCAAGAAGTATCCAATTGTGACCAGAGTTATTATCTCAGTAGAACTTGTCACTTGCACAGGGGTCACCATCGAGATACAGTACTGGAATCGGTTCAATAATAACCTACGAGTTTCGACTCCTGAGAGCTTTCTTAGTATCCCACTTCGCGCAACTGCCACGTGCATTTTCTGTTTGAATTTGAAAATGTCATCGGGTAAGGGTATTGGGACCAAAGTCTAAATGGAGATACAGTACATGGCGCTAATTTGTTGAATTTAGAGTTCAGTCCCAATACCCTTACCCGATGACATTTGACAGGATTAGCCTAGAACCTACTTCACACAATTTATCATTATTTTATTCACATCGTCCAATAAAAATTTAAGTCAGGCTCACAAGCGAACGGAGAACGAAGAAGAAACGTAAATAGAGCGTATTGGGTCTGCATTCAATAGAGTTCTTTGTACGCCAAATCCATTGCCCTCTGTCATGAAGCCAAATGCAGCACACAGAAACTCAATAGAATGAGAGGACAATAAATCCCAAGCACAATCAATTCAGAGAAGACATTGTGTACACAAAGACTTAACGCTTAATATCACATGAGCAACCAACAAAAGGGCAGAACAAAAAATACAAAAATGTATCCGAAACAATCAACGAAACTGATATACCATCCCTAAATTCATGCACTCTACCCATCCTTAATCCGTAACGTAATCTAAGCCATCTTTCTGATCTTCTTAAGATGTTCCGCCAACCGCTGAAGCGAGGTGAACTGGTTTGCCTTCCTTATCTCCTCGACCCTGTTAACAGACTCTTCGATGGAAATACTCTCGCGGTTGCATATTCTCGTAACGTAATCGATGATAACTTTTCTCAGGCAAAAGAATTTCCGCTCAGCGCTGTTCTGGCGCCACCGCGTGCCGTATTTTTCCTCCAGCTCGCGCACAATCGGACCGCCATTCAAGCCACTGTCCCACTCCTCCCATAGATCCGGCACAGTGGAAACTTCTCGGCTCATGCGGTACTGCGGGATCACCATATCAAGATGTTCCATATTTGTCATGACGTTTGCGTTGCCATTGGTAGGTACGTTCATCATATACGGATCAGCAGCTTGCTGATGCTGAATACGTCGTTGCTGCGCCTGCGTAGGCGCCTTATTCTGTCTGCGTGAAGTCTGAAGGTCGTGCTGCTGAAGTGGACGGTGAGGATGTGGGTGATGTGCAGAAATAGGATGCTGATCAATCTGATGGCGACGAGCCGCTGCGGCTGTGGCCGCAGCCATCTTGAAAATGTTGATGTTGTTCGAGTCATCAGGCGAGGTCGTGGACGTCATGGCATTACCACCAAACATGGTATCGTTGACGTTGTTCGTAGTGACGAAGCTGGAATTCGTCATGTAGGTGCCGGGGTTGGTATCTCGGCGAAGAGGCTGCTGCGGCTGTGACGTTGGCAGCTGGACAGAAGATACGGCCTGAGTTGGGCCGGGAGTTCCGCTGCCTGGCTGTGATCCATTCAGGGAGACCATGCTTCGATATGATGGCCCAATCTCAACAGCGAGATCAGGTGCTTGCGTGCTAGCCCAGCTAGCGATCTTCTCAACCATAGCTGAAAGAGCGGTGACATTCCGCGCTTGCTTGTCCAGCGCCAACCGCAGCTCATTGTTCTCGCGAGTGAGTTGTTGGGACAGCTTGTCCGTCTGCATGCTAATAACGTACTGTAAGCTATCCCGCAGCAACTGTACGTTGGACTGAATCAATGCCTCGATACGAGCACTACCGCCACCACTACTACCGCTGCCCAACGACCGGGAATTATGACTCAACGATCCGCCGAGACCATTACCTGTACCGGTACCGGATACCGCGCCACTCAATAAATCGGGACTTTGAGCAAGACCATCATCCGAGAATGAGTCAAACTCGGAGTCAGAAACGTCGGGACTTAGCCCTGGGACAGAGTGCCTTTCACTATACTCCGAATCGATCAGGCGCTGTTGGGTGTTATGATGACTGTGGCTGCGAGAGCTTCCATGGTAATGATAACTACCATGGCGAGTACCGCCGCTAGAATTAGAGCTGGAACTGCCATTGCCACTAGTGTGACCAGGACCCATGTTGCGGCATGCAGAGGCCGCATTTCTAAATTTTTGCAGGTAAGCCTTCAGCAGTACACCGTGAGGATGCGGATGGGAGTTCATTCCTGAACGACGCTGGTGAACGTACTGGCCAACGAGAGTAGCAACATAGGACTTGAGTGTTGAGTAAATCTCTATTGGAGAAGCTGTTTCCGAGATTTGACTCGAATCTTCTGAATTGCCAGAGCTTGAAGACCCATTGCTGCCATTCGAATTCTGTTGCTGACCGGATTGGTGTTGGGCCTGAGATTGCTGTGATTGTTGCTGACCGGACTGTGAAGTCTGGAACCTAGGAATAATACACTCCGGCAAGAATAAGCATATCTTATCCTCCGTAACCGTAGTGCCATCGGTGAATTTTCGAATTTCCTTGCACCATGTCTGCAGCAAACAATAGTCGTTTAGCATTCATCACACATGTCTTTTGGGGGACACAAATGAAGAGATTAACTAACATTCCACTCATTCAATTTGACTATCTGCGACGACGCAGAGTTTTCGTGAGGCGCTTTACCGCCCATATCGTCCCCGTTACCATTTCTACTAGTGGATATAGTAGCAGCCACTGGATAAGCAGTTAGCATTTCGTTTGCTCTTAGGTATATCTCCCATCCCGCGAAGTGTAACCCTCCATTTTTGACAGTACTTACTTTCCCGAATCATACGATCTCGATTCTCTAAGAGATCTTTAGCATTTTTTGAGTGTTGATCAAGCATTACTCCGTCCATGTTTTGGTGAAAGCAAATCCTGTACGAGTCGCGAGACGGTGGAGACTTTGAGTGTTACCTGTGAAAATGATTGTTACTCAGCGTCCATTAGATAGGAAAATGGTAGAAAGACAGTATCCAGACAAACAACGAGCCTGTAATGACATTGCACAAAAACTTACTCGGAAAAATCTGCAAATTGGAGTGAGAAATATTGGTACAAAAAAACCGATCTATAGCAGTATCGTAAGTATACGTCCCCGCCACGACCAAGGTGGAATCGAAGTGTACAAGACATACAAATTTGCAGAGTCACTTGCATTAGCTAGATATGCAAAAAAGACGTCTTTCTGCGGGACGTCGCCGCCTGCAAAGGTTGCGCGATTGAAGGAGATTAGAAGACCAACAGTCGAACAGGAATCTTTTGCAGATCTCGAGAGAAAAGGCCTGTTACGCTGTAACCCGATCGGGAATTAATGGTCAGCAGGCAGGTGGACCGCAGCATGCGCGGACAATGGTTTTGCATGCGCCGCTCTCGATTTACGCACGTCAACTGGAATTTGCGACTATTTTCTGTACTACATGCTAAAGCAATACATTACATTGAAATTGAAATACATTCTGGCATATTCATTTGGCCAGAGGCTTCTCACAGCAAGTGCAGTGTAATAACGGGGTGGCTGAATATCGAGCCAAATTTTGAGAGGAAAACGCATCGCCCTATGGAGCAGGCGCTAGCATGTTTCGGGAGTAGCGTTCTCAATCAACCGCGTCCTCACCCTCCCTGGAAATCAGTGGGCTAGGCTATCATACTCGTAGCGGGCTTGACTCCTGTACTCTGTCACTCCATCAAATCTATCCACAATATTGCACGTATTTAATGTAGCAATTTAGCGATGCCGCTAAGTAGATGACTATGATAGATGAAAACCATGGAGTCTAGCAAACCAAACAGGGCAGTGACATGCCAGACTTAATTTCGGCTGCGCAGTAGCATCCTCTGAAGAGGAAACGTGACTAGGACTTCTTGATTCGGTCATAAACTGGATTAGGGTAAACTAGTTTCAAGGTCAGTGGGCAGTTTTCTACCTGATCTAGCATGTTACTATCTCACGGTAATCTCTAACCTCCAACGTAGGGCTTCGCGATATAGTTTGTGGAGGCGAGGGACGTACGTAGCACAATCCCTTCACTACCCCTAAATCGACGTCGTGAAATGGTGCTCATGCTAGCAATAATATAAGCTATCGCTCTGGCATCTGCATATATTCTAACGCTTCTAAAATACTCGTCTCACTACCAGCACATGATCAATATCCTATCCGTCTGTCTCTATTCCATTGGCACAGTTGTTTGCCTTAACGGTCCAACTTAGTTCTGAATTGATCGAAGCCTTCATGATCACTGCGTGGCTAAATGACTAATTTAGGATCAGGGCCCGTCTTCCACCCGGATAGGAGTGCTGTCCTTTTGCGGTGATAGCGCGTAGCCGAGATGAAGCAGTTATAATGTACACTGTATAAACGGTCATTGAACATTGTTAATTCTGGTAGTTGCGTTTAAATGTTGTCACGATGCCTGTTCAAACTTTACGTACTTGATTGGACCCAGGTCTTTTGCTCTAGGGCAGCTTGCGGAGGCGAAGATGACGAGGTTGGGGATAGGAAGAATGTTAAAACTCTGAGAGTTGACGCGGAACATGCTGTCCAAGAAGCACCGCATAATCCCCGGCCATTGGGGTGTCAAGTTGGTCGGTCAATCCACTAATTGACTTGCATGCGAACGACGAGAAGTTTGTTCGATCTCTTCGGCTACGTGAACATAATTTATTTAGGGATCGGCACGGATAATATCCAGGCTTGCCTTACCCATATCGGTATTCGCAATACGTAACCAGATAAAATGTCTATATCCGTATCCGTATCCTATCCATATCCAGATAAATTGGCTTTATTCGTATCCATATCCGTATTGTCCACGGATATCCAGGGATAATCGGATACGACTAGGTAATTTTACATCGCAAACTTTGAACACTCGGAGAATTACTTCATATACACGCGCCCAATCACACCGTTCGGATTCAAAGATAACAAAATGAGAAGTAAAGAAACACAACGGAAACGGAAATACAAATACAAATACAAGACCCACTTCTGGGACGTACAGTGACCAGATGGCGATGCAATATGAAGTGTCTTTCTACAAACTGCCACAACATCGGACATTCGATACTGCGGCTCGAAAGCTACACTACTAATCAGATTCATATTACTAGACTCGGGATCATTGTAGCATCCGTTGCCAATAACTGAATATTTCACAACTCATTTAAACTATCTTAATATTATTACGCTATTTACGTATTTATATTTGTTAGTCCTATCCGTGGATATGACTCAATATGGTCTTATCCGTATCCGTATCAATATCCTCAGATTCGCTATCCGTATGCATATCCACGACGGATATCCACGGATATATCCGTTATCCGTCTATCTGTGCCGATCTCTAAGCATAAATAAAGGGCAAAAGTAGTAGAAATAATGCACCACTATGTTGAGGTTGATCGGTGTCCTGTCGACATAACCGATGAGGGATGCCAATAATACAGAGTAACTGATTGTGAGAGAGCATCGCGTGGCAACACCGTCATGGTGACTTTCGGTTTAGAGTTTAGCGTTGGATCAGCATGCACACTGCTAGCTTGGCCTCCACGCTGAACGGAATATCAATTTTTCCGGCGGGGATTCGTGGCGTTGTGTAAGGGTATCGCTGCGGGGGAGGTCCAACGCTGTGGCAATACAAATGCAATGGCGTTCGCTTCCCATCGACTACTACTACCATTGCCTGTCGGATTTCCGTCCCCAGATCCTCACGGCCCTCACATCTCTCCTTTCTTCCTGGGGCGTCCTCACCACATTGTATTGATCGCATTGCGTCCCGTATTGCAACTGATCACAACAGTATCTGATCCCTGCGAAGTTAATTTCATTCCTGCTGTTGTGCGAGTGCAACTCGCCGTTCCGGCCCCTTTTTGCCCCTTTTCATTTCCTGTCGCTGACCACCATATCCCGTTGCCGTCGCCTGAATTTGTCTTGTCGATCTTTATCCAACTTTGAAATCCTCCACCAGAATCATCTTGTAATCCAAGACGTGGTAATGGCGGCGGTGACCGCCTTGTCTGCTGCGAAAGCACGTTCACAACAACCAACCATGGCCGAACTCGCCGCTAGAAGGGTCTCTACTGGCACCCGCAGCAATCGACAGTCGAAGCGGTACTCTGTCACAGCCCTTTACGTGTCGATGTCTACGGCTGAGCATGACGTGGACGTCGACGATGCTTTAGCGCACGCACAAAAGAGGCTACGAGATTTGAAAGCGAAGATATCCGCGCAGTCGAAGAAAAACTTTCTGTTGGAACGGGATGTGCGGTATTTGGATTCACGAATTGCTTTGCTGATCCAGAATAAGATCGCGCTGGAGGAGGTATTTCTTATCCTTCAGTAATTGTGAGCTGGTGATGCTAACTTGACGTCGCGCAGCAGGTTGAGGTTACCAGTCGGCTGGACGAGAGTGATCTACAAGACGGAACAATTCTAGATCATCGCAAAGTGGATGTATGTGATCTGTCTATTCATTCTGCCAAAGCTTTTGCTAACGGAAGCAGAGCTACGGAAATCTGTTCTTCTTGCTGCAAACAGAGCCTCGTTATATCGCAACATTGTGCCGGCTAATATCCATAGCTGAAATTGACTCATTTCTTCAGACTGTTATGTTCACTATTTACGGAAATCAGTATGAACAGCGAGAGGAGCATCTTCTACTAACAATGTTTCAATCTGTCTTGGCGTCCCAGTTCGAGGCTGCGACCGAATTTTCGTCTCTGTTACGAGCCAACACGCCCGTATCACGGATGATGACAACGTACACGCGCCGTGGTCCAGGGCAGAGCTATCTCAAATCTGTTTTGTCGGAGCAGATTAACGACTTGAGTTGTCATCTCGACCTCGATCTTGAAATCAATCCTCTTAAGGCCTACGAACAAGTGTATGCAGAGGCACTTAAACGTGCAAATGGCAATGCCGACCTTGTTGACCTGCAAAAGTCTGTTTCTGCAGAAGATGCCGCTGCCAATGCGGAAGTTTTGGAGACCATTCGTCCTCGACTATCGACACTGCTCACGGTGGCAAATTCTGTTCTCAGTAAGATCATCGATTCCCTTAATTCTGTTCCATATGGAATTCGGTGGATCTGTAAGCAGATTCGGAGTCTTACCCGGCGGAAATATCCTAACACTGAGGATTCGGCGGTGTGCACTCTAATTGGCGCATTCTTTTTCCTACGATTTATCAATCCTGCTATTGTTACACCGCACTCTTATATGCTAGTCGACTCCCTTCCGGGGGACAATCCTCGTCGGACACTTACACTAATTGCCAAGATGCTTCAGGGTCTGGCAAACAAGTCAACCTATTCTAAGGAGCCATACATGGCGTCAGTGTCGGCGTTCGTGGATGGTAACAAGGTTCGCATGAATAAATTTCTCAGTGATCTCTGCGACGTACCTGATTTCTACGAGACTCTTGAACTCGACCAGTATGTCGCGTTATCGAAGAAAGATATTACACTCTCAATCACAATCAACGAAATATACAGTATGCACGCTCTTTTAGAGCAGCACGTGAGTATGCTCGCCCCTGACAAATCGTCGCATCTATCTGTGATCCTGCGGGATGTTGGGGCCCCACCGGCTTTGCTTCCACGTTCAGAGAATTTTACTATCCAATTGCCTTTGTTTAGCCGATTTGAAGCACAGATTGAAGAGCTCGGAGCTGCATTGGACATCACTCAAGCCGATGTTTTGTTTATGGAAGCCAAGTCAATTTTGGTCCAGATAATTCGATCCCTCTCCCATAGCGGCCTTGTTTCCGCACGTCCTCTGGATCTTCATAGTATCGCATCCTTGGCGGCTGCTACAACAAAGGACCCTGTCTTGGCCAAGAAAGGCATACGGGCATTGGGATTATTAAAGGAGCTGAAGGGACAGAATATTCTGCAGGACATGACTGTAGACAACAATCCACTTGCTGAAGAAATTGAAGAGGAACTTGCGCAACTGGGATCGATAAGAGAGAAGGTATTGGGGGAGGTGCAATCTCTTGAGTCTGTGCTTAGAACAATCAAGGATCACAACGAGTATCTTCATAGTCAGATTGAGACCTATAAATCGTACCTTCGCAATGTTCGAATTCAGTCTGGACCGAAAAAGTCGTCGGTCAACGATCGTGTCGGTTTAGTAGCTATTCACGGCAAAGGACGGAAGGAACCGAAAACTCAATATCTGGGACCTTACAAGTACTCACAACAAGCTCTTGAGAAGGAAGGTGTTATCACCGTGTGCAATGTTCCGCAAAATCGTGTCAATAACTTGTACTTCTACATATCGTCGCCAACTCCCGGGACTTTCGTGGTGTCATTGAACTACAAGGGTAGAATTCGGGGTTTGCTAGAACTGAACCTGAAGCTTGACGATTTATTGGAAATGATTGGGAATGGCGTGGAAGTCCTGGATCTGGAGTACGTCGTTGTCAACGTTCCAGGGATGCTTGGATTTCTGCAACGACAGTTCTCGAGGAGACGATGGTAAATAGTAAAGTTTCTCCAGATTCTTAGTCATGTCATGTTATGCACTTTGTATGAAGGTGTAATGGTTGGGCTTATTAAGTGTATTTTGAATTTACATTAATCGGTTAGACCGAATGTTTATGTTTGGCGCACCTATTTGCTGTTACTCGAGGGACATTGTGTCGGGATTATGCTATGTAATATTCTCTTCCTAATTATTATGTGCAAGTATTCAAAGTAATGGAGCGGTGTGGATAATGTATAGGAATTTAACATCCAAGACTCCGTCTCAGCTGAGAAATGTAATTGATGATCTTAGTTGTGGCCGTGGGAGGCTAGCTTCTTGTTGGATATCGGTTTTTGCAATTTATTGTGCCTGAGAGCAAATCGATACTAGTCACATTGCGTTAATGCAATGGTCTGCGTAGCGCTGACTCCACCACTTAGGTACGCAGCACTCCGCCAATCAGGTGAAAATCATATTGGTGTTCTGGTTGCACAATAATTAGTAAACCCGTAGACAACAACCAGTCTCCTGTCATGCTATAATACAAAGCGAAGCGTTTTATATATTATATATTAAATATCTATGCTCTCCCTCTCCGTACTTGGTAGTACTCTGGTGCTGCCTCCAATAGCCAATCTCTCTCGATCTTGGTGATACCCAGTATATACGTTTTCTCGCCCAATTCCATCACTAGGCAAATGTTAGAACAGTGCCAATGTAATCTTATCGGATACTGAACCGTCAGCCTACCTTCGGAATATATAACCCATTCAGCACTTCGGCTAAACATTACTGATGAAGGATGAGGCCAGACAATCTTCTCCGACCCCACAAGCTTAAACGATCCATCAGGCTGCATTATTGCCGCGTTAGCAAAATAACCGCTAACTAGGCATTTTATGATTGTCTCGGCATCAGTTGTCGGTAGCGACGTCGATGCTGGAACCTTGACGCCGAGTTTCTCAAGGTAACGGGCCAGTTGGTTCCGCACGCTCACAGCTCGTGAGAGAGATTTATAGTTCAGATATCTATCATGGGCCCATTTCGACGACCGTTTGCCGCGAATCGTAAATGCTTGATATACTGGCAACTGCAGTTAGCAGAAGACTTAACAGCAATATGTTCGCTCCGTACCATTGTATAGTGTCAAATGATCACCTTCATCTACAGTGAACTTTAGATGCTCCGTTTCCGCAGCAGTTTGGCCATCTTCTGGTTGATAAAACACATTTTCAACAGACATCATCGCAGCGATCTTAAGTATTTGATCCGTACACCCAAAATTTTGAGACGCCAAGAGAATATTGGAAAGCATAGGATCCAATGGCAGTTCTGCCATTCTCTCGCCAAGTCCCGGCGTCAGTTTGCCATACTGGTCTAAAGCACCAAGAGAAAACAACATTTCAAGAGCGTTAACAACCAATTCCACAGGAGGTGGCGTAATCATGTCTAATTTGGCGATATTCTCAATTCCGAGTGATTTCAGCTGCAATATGGGACCAGCTAAGTTAGTTCGCTGTATTTCGGGCACGGAAAAGTCCGGGAGTATCATTTCGGCAGCCTGACTCGTGTATAACCTAAAGCATTTACCGGGTTTCGTCCGACCTGCCCTTCCAGTGCGCTGAATAGCTGCTGCCTTCGACACCGGACTGACAATTAGCGATTCGATTTTAGACGTAGGATCGTACGCCCGAAGTTTGACGTAGCCACAGTCAATGACATAGACAATACCGTCAATAGTGACACTAGCCTCGGCAATGTTTGTTGCAATAACAACTTTCCGTGTATCCTCTGGGGCAGGATCAAAAATTAGAATCTGTTGATCTTGAGGTAGACCTGCGTACAGCGGAAGCGGAAGCAGACTTGCTTGATTGTTGCCGTCCGTCGCTGACGTATTAAGAATGGCTTCGACAACGGTATTGATCTCGTCACGTCCGGTTAAAAATGCAAGTATGTCGCCTTTCGGTTCCTGGAGCAATTCTAGATTATAAAACCACAAAAGAAAGAAGCATGAATTACCTCGTTATGTATATCAAGGATTGTTCGGATCGTCTTCTCAACATAATTCTCGGTCGGCTCAGAGAGATACAGAATATCTACGGGGAACGACTTTCCCTCGATACTAATAATTTTGGTATCGGGACCAAAAAAGTTCGCAAACTCGTCTGCTTGCAACGTCGCGCTTGAAATTATCAATCGTAAATCGTTTCGTTTCCGGATCACTCTGTAACCTTATGATTAGACCATACAATGAAACTAGGATTACTTGGATTACTGATCCCAACGTACTTCTTCAGTATGCAAAGCAGGACATCCGTGTATATACTCCTCTCATGCACTTCATCAATAATAACGACGCTATACCGCGAGAGTAACGGGTCTACCAATAATTCTCGCAATAGCATACCGTCTGTCACATATTTGATGCGCGTGATCTCAGACGTCATGTCCTCAAACCGTATGGAGTAGCCAACTGTCTGACCAATTTGACAGCCAATTTCTTCGGCAACCCGTGTTGCTACCGATATTGCTGCCACTCGCCGAGGCTATTTAACGTCGTTAATTATCATCGAACCAATATATCGGACAGTTGATCACGAACTTGTGTGCAAACAATTGCTTTTGATTGGGAGGTCCATCCTTCTTCATAAAGGTATTGCGTCAGCTCTACATCACATGTAAGTCAAATACAAAGAAGGTAATGCCTTCAGTGGCCCATTGAGCGTAAACATACGTGTGCTCTTTCCGGACCCTGTGTGTCCAATTAGGACAGTCACAGGCGAGGTTTCGATAATATACAAAAGGGCTTGGCCTAGTATAAAATACATTAGCCAGACATATTTAATAGCATTGCTCTAGATCAAACCTACTATGCCGAAATATCGGGAGCAGTTCGCGTTGCCGCCGAATCGATGCGACTTTGAACTGCGCGCTCACTGAAGCAGTGCGTAAACCAGTATATGGCCCAGTATCATTGACATCATTAATTCTGTGGCTCATGGCGTCTCGGTCATTGATAATATCATTGTGATCGTAACCTATGGCATGACCTCTGATTGTCCACTAACAAACAGCAAAAACCATCCATTCTTGCTCAAAGCCCTAACCCACAACACAGTTGCACGTATTCTTCGGAACGATGTGAAAATTCGGTAGAGCTAGCCTCGTTTCTATTGCAGATGATATTACAATTAATTTCATTGTATTAATACCTTACTAACAACCGAAGACACTATCTGCACATCTATATACATGATAAAGAGTCAGGGGTGACACTACGCGACAGCCGTACACCAATCAAATTAAGTCAACCCAATCCGTCCAATCGATCAAAGTTTCTCGGCAAACGATTCTCCGTATCTTTCCAAGGCACTCCGACGCTTTCTCTCATCATGTCGTACACAAATTTTCCATTCGGCTTTACTTCTCTGTTATGCGCGAGTTCGTTGAACATGTACAACCAAGCCAGAGCGTTACCAACGGTATCCACCTCATCACTAACTGACGTCTTTCCATAATCAGAGAATGCTTCGTATTTCTCCCCGTCCATCAGAAGCTCGTACATATTGTCAGCAACAGCTTGGGTGTCGCCAACCTCACAGAGGTACCCATTTCGACCGTTTTGGACCTGCAATACGATACCGCCGGCACGATATGCGACTATCGGCTTGCCTTTGTGAATAGCTTCCGAAACCTTAACTTCAAAGCCTTCACGATGAGAGAGCTGAAGAACTACCGTCGCATTCGAGAGAAGGCAGTTGAGCACTACAATTGCACAAGTTAGCCAAAGCAATTGGGTACAGGAGAAAACCATTCCAAACTCACATTGGTCACTTGGACCCAAGTGCATGATTATGATATCGCTCGCAATGGTATCATATTCCTCAGTGGCTATCATCTTGACAGTCTCATCGTACACTATCACTCCATCTGGATCATCAATGGCTCCGTGACCAGCTATGACCAGCTGCGGAATTTTTCTGAGCGGCAGCTCGTAATCCATCATCTCACGGAGCTTTCTGTATGACTCAAGAACATCCGGGATACCCTTACTGGGGTCGAATCGAGCAATCTGGCAAATATATGGACGCATCGGGAAGACAAGCTTATTGGCCTTGACTTCCTCACATTGTTTCTTGAACTGGCCCATATAATAGAAAGTGTCCCAACGCGACAAGTCTTTATTAAGACCATCTAACCATTCGGTTGCGGCACCCATCAAACCAACTTTCTCAATGTCTACAACATCTGGGACAAATCCTTTTACCGGATGCGATATGAAAACTTCCGCGTCCTTGATGCCTGCGTCCCACAGATAGTCCCAGACACCTTCTTGTGGTGATCCCTTCTGACTAATCAAGTCTGATCTGAGTTCAATATGCGACCGATAGATGACCTTAATACCCGCTTCCTTTGCTTTGGAAATCAAACCGACTACCTGTGGATCATCACACACCGCGATATCAACGCCCGGCGGTTTGTCAGAATCCAAAGGTCCGGTCGCCCAATAGCGATCATAATTCGACTCGATCCATTTCGAAAAGTGATCTTTCTGGGCATCCGTGAGGCGAAGAGATGGATCTGCGACACCTTGGATAATATTGTGATTGTTCTTCGTGATTCTGAACACGCTCGGATTCGGCTTTGGAACATACCATGCCGCTTGAATATCGAGCAGCTTGAACAGTCGGATTAAGGCGTGCCTCATAAGCGCAACACCACCGCCCTGAGGGGTTGCGTTAAAGAATGCGATGCGGACACCTTTGCGCCCACCTATCTTTGTATTCTTCAATTCATGGACAAGTCGCATCAGGCATTCCCATGTCTCTGGCGAGCACGACGATTGGTAATCAGGCAAATCGACCATATGGATTAACCCGCCATTATCCACTTCAACCTTGTTTCGGTAGCCAATTGAGATACGTGGAAGGCCCTTTGGACCGAAGAACATAACAATCTTGCGTGCTAGTGAATCGGCTAACTCGTCACATGATGGAGTTCCCGCGCCTACCGTATCTTCTTCACTCTCCTCATAATCCTTTCCTCCGGTGAGCATAGCGTCCTTGAAGACGAACGGAAGAATATCAAGCTCCAGCCATAGTCTCGCACAAAGTCTCGGACAGAACTTCTGAATGCGTTGGGAGAATGCGACCGCGACGAACTTAAAGAGGTGCTCTGCGGAGTAAGCCTTGATTTCATTTAATATCCGATCCGTGATCAAGCGCGGGTATTGAGATGGATCCGTGTCCTTGGAAATATTCCTTGTTTTGAGAGCAAAATCGGTCGAATAGTACCCATCGTGGATGGAAAAGCCAAAGGTTATTGAGGTTGTACCCTCACCTCTCTCAGGGAGCTGGATGTCAATACCCATGAACATGGGCTGTGAAGAAGTCAGCCGTTCGTATTATTGTGGACCATTTTAATACATACAGTTAGCGAGTGGATCCATGGCTCATGTTTGAACTTTGGAAGGGGTAGTCGCAACTGTTCCTTCAAAGTCGAGGATGCAATCGACGCGAAATCCGTCTCAATAACTCCGTCTTGAGGAGGAGTGTAACTCGCGCTGGTGGTTTCTAAATCATTACTGTCTTGCTTGTCATTGCTGAGAGAGGGACTATTGTCAAAGTATTCAGAACTAGACGACTGGACTGAATTCACTGATGATGTGGACACATTTTCATGCTCTGTGGGTATGGCCAAGTGAGGAGATCTCGCCAATATAGCTCTTATCGATGCCATGTTGGTCGGCTATAGCTGGCGGCGATGTATGAAGGTTATAGCTCAATATATGTAAACAGAGGGACAAATTATTTGTTGAACGCGTAATGCTGCGTTGTCAGCTACTATCGTTCAATACGCACTGATCTGGAGTCTTGGTCTTTCTTATATTGTGCACTTGGACGCCGATCGTACGTCAGTCACAAATGAATAGATGTGTCCGGTCAGAGGAACGTCGACGGTCCGTCTGACGATACCTGAGTAGTCGCCGTATAGAGTCTTGGAAAACCCGCCACACAGGTTGAGGTGAACTGTCGCTCGGCGGATCACGTTGAGTGATATGACGTCAGATCTCGGTCACCTTCTGCTTGTCCGCCGTCGGCTGTCGGCGCCGATGCCGGCAAATCAGCCGGTCCTCCGCCAAATGCCATTTCGGATTTTGGAAAATATTGGATCTTCTTTTATAAAAATAATTTCCCCGTACTGGGTTCACCGTCCCCGACGGATACGTATTGAATGTGGGAAGTCAAATCATCGCGTGTTTCATGGGTATTGTACCCCTCAGCTTACCCTGGTTTCCGTACGGCAAACGCATACGCTCTGCAGATTTGGTTGGTGTGGATAGGACTCATCAACATGCCTATTTTCTAATCCGTACAGGCGATTTCTCCCCTATGTTTATTTAGCCAAACAGTAAAACTGCTGAAGTCTACTAGTGTCATTACTGTCCCCCTTGGCTGAGTAAGTCACTGCTTAACTGAGATGTCTGCAACATTTAATTTCACTTTCGGCGATATTCCTAATCTCGAAGGAAAAGTAGCGATAGTCACAGGGTAAAGTACTAATTTTTATTTCTGACCACTGGCGTACTACTGTTGCTTGTGACTTCCCATTATCGATTTCTTTGCGGTTATTAACCGCTTTGCAGAGGCAATAGTGGTCTAGGCGAGGTCATATGCCGTGAGCTCGCACGCAAGGGATGCAAGGTTTACATCGCTTCGCGATCACAAAGTCGTGCTGAGGCAGCAATGGCCAGAATTAAGAAAGGTATTGGCAAGGATGAGAATCTTCTATTTTTGGAATTAGACCTTGAGACGATGAAAGGTGCCGTTGCGGCTGCTCAGTTCTTTATGAAGCGAGAAACAAGATTGGATATTTTGGTCGCAAACGCCGGTCTCGGTGGTATTGTATGGTAGTTCCAGTATAGATGCTCTAGCCTTAAAGACTGACACGCTAACATCGCGATCAGAAATCTGAGCTCACGCCAGATGGCTACGAAAGAAACTTCGGGGTAAGTTTATACGAGAGACACTTATATGTGCGTATGGTATCCTGACATCTTAATAGGTTAACGTATGAGTATGGATTTAACTGATAATGATATCAGACTCGCTAACGCTATTATACAGCATTTAGGACACTTTGCATTTGTAACAACGCTGCTACCTCTCATCTTCAAGACTGCAGATGACAATGCCGAGTCCGACGTTCGTATCGTGGTTATGTCATCGAAATCATATGAGCAGGCATATCCTATCGATTTCGAAAACGTCAGGATAACATACCACTCAAGTTTTGCATTCTTCACACTTCAAGAAATGCTTCAGAGATACGCTCGATCAAAACTCGCCAACTTGTATTTCATGCGGGAGCTTGCGGATCTCGTCAAGGACAGGAAGAATATTTACATTAACGCGAGCCATCCCGGTCTTGTTTATACAAATATTTTTGACCTTTCCACATCGCCATTGCCGTGGTACATGCGATTTTTTGGCGAACTTCACGCCAAGTGGTTTAGCATCAATGTTAATGACGGAGCTAAAACCGCATTGTTCCTCGCTGCTGACACACGCGTTGTAAGGAAGGATATAAAGGGAGTTTTGATGTACCCTGGACCCACGAACGGGTTTGTGTATTTTTCGAATATTTATATCCGTAAGATCAACGAGCTCGGGATGGATGTCGACGGTCGAAAGCAGCTATGGCAGTTCAGTGAAGCAGCTCTTGAAAAGGCATTGGAAGGCTGACGCAATATGTTCGCTAATTTGCAGTCGCTGAGGATCATAGAGTTTGTTGTGCTTGGCGTAGAATTTTTCATGCCGTTGTGCAGTCACAGCTTTTAGATTGGCGAGACACACGTGCGCCGCTATGTCGATTGTGATTCGCTTGCCCTGCTTTGCAGTTATATTGTAGTTATGAATTTCGTCGTTGTCACAGCAACCCAGTCTTTGGTATGATCGAGCGAATGTTGGAGGTGGAGGTTGCTGAGATTGAAAGTAGCTGTGCGCTGAGGCTTGTCTCCTTGCCAGATGGCATGCAGGGGACCACCAGATCTCAGCATTTTGTTCGTAATGTTCAAAATCCGGGGTTTGGTGGCCGTCTAATACAAGTCTGTAGAATTCCAAGAACTAGCAAATTACTGGGTGCCCTACTTGCGAGCCACATAGAGATAAACGCGGATACCAGGACTGATACATATGCGCCAAAATACTCACGCGTGAAGGAAACACAAAAAATTTCTGCGAGCCATTCAGAATTTGAAGTTTGACTTTTCCTTCAATTCGTCATTCTTGGGCATCATGGTGATCACTTGACAGGCACTTAAGTAGGGTCCGCAAAGTATCACGCTAATCTCTAAACAGAATAGATTGGCTAACAGTGCCCCAAAGTAGAAATACCCTTTTTCCCGAAACAGAAGGTTTGCTATATACGGCTAGACATATGCGTGTGCGTCGAAGGGAGGTGCCTGATAATCATTACGTGCGAACCCGACGTGGCCTCCGTATTCGGGGAACTTAGAGTTTGGCACACTGTATCCGCTCGCCAAAAATTTTTCAGTTGTGTGCCAGACGGTTCACGTTTTTTCCTCTGCACTTCTCCCCCCTTCGGCTTTGGTTCTTCTTTTTCTCTTAAAGCCAATCGATTGTCTATTCAATCGTTTGAAATTGCTTATCTTCAAAAATGGTTCAGTCTGCTGTTCTTGGTTTCCCCCGTATCGGTACGTCGATTTTACTATAGCAAGACCTATTGGATTAGAGTCAGATTTTGGGCGGCAGCTATAACTCAACGCAATTGATTAGATATGCTAACAACATTGATCTACAGGTGCTCAGCGTGAGCTGAAGAAGGTCACTGAGGCTTACTGGTCTGGAAAGGCTACTGTTGAGGAGCTTTTCAATGTCGGCAAGGAGCTTAGAGAGAAGAACTGGAAGCTCCAGAAGGATGCTGGCGTTGACATCATCCCCTCAAACGACTTCTCTTTCTACGATCAGGTCCTTGACCACTCTCTCATCTTCAATGTGATCCCCGAGCGTTATAGCAAATACAACCTTCCCGCTATTGACACTCTCTTTGCGATGGGTCGCGGTCTCCAGAGAGCTGCCACAGAAACCTCTTCTGCTGTTGACGTCACTGCTCTTGTAAGTACAACCAAACGTTCTCGAGATTGAGTAATTGGCTTTCCGGGATCGTTACTGATTCCTAATTGTAGGAGATGGTTAAGTGGTTCGACTCTAACTACCACTATGTCCGTCCGACTTTCTCCAAGAATGTCGAGTTCAAGTTGAACTCTACCAAACCCGTCGATGAGTTCCTCGAGGCTAAGGCACTCGGAATCCACACCCGCCCTGTTCTCGTCGGCCCCGTCTCTTACCTCTATCTCGGAAAGGCTGACAAGGACAATCTCGAGCTCGAGCCCATCACTCTCCTCGAGAAGCTTCTCCCGGTCTACGCTGAGCTCCTCGCCAAGTTGAAGGAGGCTGGTGCTGACACGGTTCAAATCGACGAGCCTGTCCTCGTTCTCGATCTCCCAGCCGAGGTGCAGTCCGCGTACAAGACTGCCTACGAATACCTCGCGTCTGAGACTGCTCCTAAGCTTTTCTTGACCACATACTTCGGTGACGTTAGACCAAACATTGACTCGATCAAGGGCCTCCCTGTTGCCGGTGTACACGCTGATTTTGTTCGTGTTCCTGAGCAGCTTGATGATGTCGTTGCCGCACTCTCTCCTTCGCAGATCCTTTCTGTCGGCATTGTTAACGGCCGTAACATCTGGAAGACCAACTTCGCCAAGGCTATTGAGTTTGTCAACTCTGCCGTCGCTAAGGTTGGTGCTGAGCGTGTGATTGTTGCCACGTCTTCTTCGCTCCTCCACACTCCTGTCACTCTCACTTCCGAGAAGAAGATCCCAGCTGAAATCAAGGACTGGTTCTCTTTCGCCACTCAGAAGCTCGCTGAGGTCGTCACCATCGCTAAGGCTGTGACCGATGGCGTTGAGTCTGTCTCTGAGGAGCTGGCTGCCAACGCGAAGAGCATCTTAGCTCGTGAAACTTCGTCCATTACCAACGACGCGGCCGTCCGTGAGCGTGTTGGCCAGATCACTGAGGATCAGGCCCGACGAAAGTCTCCTTTCGCCGCGCGTCTCGCTGCGCAGAAGAAGGCTCTTGGTATTCCTCTCTTCCCTACTACCACCATCGGCTCCTTCCCTCAGACCAAAGACATCCGAATCTTCCGCAACAAGTTCACCAAGGGTGAGATTACCGCAGAGGAGTATGAGAAGTTCATTGAGAAGGAAATTGAGACTGTTGTCCAGTTCCAGGAGGAAGTTGGCCTGGATGTTCTCGTCCACGGCGAGCCTGAGCGAAACGATATGGTTCAGTACTTTGGTGAAAAATTGAACGGTTTCGTTTTCACCACCAACGGCTGGGTCCAGTCATACGGTTCCCGTTACGTTCGTCCTCCTATCGTTGTTGGTGACGTTTCTCGCCCGGGCCCAATGACCGTCAAGGAGTCAAAATTCGCTCAGTCGATCACCAAGAAGCCCATGAAGGGTATGCTTACTGGTCCTGTCACCTGCCTTAGATGGTCATTCCCCAGAGACGACATCTCGGCTAAGCTCCAGGCTCAGCAGCTTGCTCTGGCCCTCCGTGACGAGGTTCAGGATCTCGAGGCCGCTGGTGTCTATGTCATCCAGGTCGACGAGCCTGCGATCCGTGAAGGTCTCCCTCTCCGTGCTGGTGCCGAACGTGACGATTACGTCAAATGGGCTGTCGAGTCTTTCCGACTCGCGACATCTGGTGTCGAGGACAGCACTCAGATCCACAGCCACTTTTGCTACTCCGATCTCGACCCGAACCACATCAAAGCCCTGGACGCCGACGTTGTCTCAATTGAGTTTTCCAAGAAGGACGATCCCAACTACATCCAGGAGTTCTCCGAATATCCAAACCATATCGGTCTCGGCTTGTTCGATATCCACTCCCCGCGTGTCCCCGCCAAGGACGAATTCGTTTCCAGAATTGCGGACATTCTCAAGGTTTACCCACAGGAGAATTTGTGGGTCAACCCGGACTGTGGTCTCAAGACCCGTGGCTGGACAGAGACGCGCGCGTCGCTACAGAACATGGTAGACGCAGCCAAGGAGTTCCGCGCCAAGTACGTTGCTTCTGCCTAAATGGTTCATCACTTCAACGCTAGTATTTGTTATTTTTGTTTAATATCTGATGGACATGCGCATACGTGCGTGAAATGTAATATGAGTAGGAGAATGGGTCCGTATAGATATACAAAATTTGCTTTTGGGTCTTGCTTTTGTGTATGATGGTATGAAAAATTACATTTGTTGTACGTTGATGGTATGTAAGAGTCATTCTGGAACGCACCAATGCTATATAATATACGTCAGCTTTGATCAGATTTGTTCAACCTGCAAGAATGGCAAGAACGAATTAGAATTAAAATGCGAACCAGCACGTATGAAGGTAACCCGCACCCTGAAACACAGTCATTGACAAACCACTCGCTTGTCAAGAATATAATTAGGTGACTTCTCCCTCCCGTATCGAATCTAAGTCGTTAGGTAAATCAAGGGTTCAGGGTGCTAGTCTGTGATTTTGTGAATTTCGACCGCGATCTGGGACTTCTCGGACTACGGGAGTCAAATATTTTCGCTGCGGCTTAAGTCACCAAGGGCTGCAAGTCGAGTGAAATTACAACGGAGCGTCCGCGAGAGGGAGGACTAGCAGGTATTGCGAGCGCCATACTTACGATACAGATCTACATAAATCAAATGAATTGCGTATGGACGACAAGAGCAACTAAGAATTGACGTGACCTTTGAAAGACACGTGATCAATGAGATAGCGTCCGAGAGAACATACTGGGAGTGCACATAGCTGTCGTTCTTTCACATCATTGCATTTACGAATATGAACATACGTACGGTCATGAGAACGATCACCGCGGCATCAGTACCTCTGCAAATATCTGCACCATATTTTTGGAGTCAACACGCGATTGTTTTCTTTGGTGCCCGCGACAGGAAGCTGTATTCTCAGGTTTCTGCGAATAACGAGTCTAGAGGTCACAGAGCCAGGGATGAGAAAGATAAATATATCCCTCTTGTCAGCCGTGGCCAGCCTTGGAAAGATGGGATCGACTACGAGTAAGTGTGCTGATGGTTAGGTTGATTGGCCGATGTGGTTAGAATCGAATCAGGACTAACCGATTTTGTGATTAGCATTGATGAGACGGGAAGTATGTATCTGAGGAAAAAAAAACTGCGAAGAAATGATGATGAGTACGTAATTTGAGAAGGCTTGTTAATTTTTGTCATGCGTAAGACTAACTCTATGTGAATAGTATATCGTCACTCGATTTCATGAGAAGCCACTTTCAAAAGAAAGGATTGCGAAATAAAAGCCGGCGGCCCTCCGTTGACCCTCTCTTTGTTCCGAAGCTGAATCCAGAGCACGCGGCAGGGAAGCTGGAAAAATTTGTCGAGCTTGACGAGACATGGGAGACGATAAAACTGCGGATGCACACGTACAATGTCCAGCGCAATTATGACAGCGTGTTTCGGCTTGCGAACGCTATTGTCAAGACAGGCATGATTCCACCGATGTGGATTTATTCAGAGGTCGTGCTGGCGATGGTGAGAGTTGGTGGCAAGGGCGGATTCCTGACGCCGACGATTATGATGCTGGTTGACGAGCTTTTGCTGCGGGGTAAATCGTTTAATCGGCATATGTTTCGTCAGTTGTTTAAGGTATGTATTTATATCGAGATTGTGAAAAGTGGTTAGAGCTGAGGTATCCCTGGAATAGCTAGTTGCGAAGTCACCGGATCCTACTGTACGGCATCGCGTATTGAGTCTGGCGGAATCGCAGGATTTCGAATTGGGAGCGACGGAGTTGACGCGAATGATTCAGGGCTATTTACTCAGTAATGAATTTGAGATGGCTATCAGGACAATGGACAGGATGAAGGAAGAAAATATGCCTATACCGCATTCTGCGTATATGATGCTGATTGACCATTTGCTTAGCATGGGCGAAGTAGAATTTGCGTATCAGTACCTCAAGGACCGGATGGAGACTTGCCCGTTACCAAACGAAGAGCATTGGGGCACGTTGCTGAGTCTAGCAGCGCGGGACTTCAGAGTAAGTAAGATTGACGATTTCCATGCAACAAAAGAAGATGGCTAACTGGAGACAGTATGACATGGTCTCACAGATATGGGCAGATATTGTCGAAGACGACTACGTGATCCCGGACGACGGCACATGCATCAACATTGCCTTGACTGCGACACGCAATGCTGACCCCGTGTTATGTGCTAATGCACTGCGGATCTTATTGGCCAGAGGCGTCCAGAGCGAGTTTTTGGTTTCGTGCATGGCTACGGCTTATGAGAATCGGCGGAGGATGAAATCAGAGAACGGATATGAACCGATTGTAGAAGAAGATAGCGAAGAATGGCAGGCTGGAGGGCCAATGATGCCTCTGGTAGAAAATCGTCTACCGGGAGGTGGTACCGAATGGGAGTAAGCCGGAGGGGTCAACCAACGACTACCGAACGGCCTAGTAGATACAAATCGACTTATAATAATGACTCAACAGTGTAATACTGACCGGCAGGCACGCTAAAAAACAAATGCAATAGTAAGAAACTATATTATCACGGCTCATGTGACTCTACCCACCTGGCACTCAGGTACTCCCTTAGTCCCTCTAATCGCGTGATAGCTTGGATCTTGGACCTAATTATGCGATGCCTTCTCAACAACAAATGAGGTAGTATCTGAATTGCTAGGGGTAGACGTCACATGAGCGCGTGAAAGCCCTTTGGGTGAACAGCGTGCATTGAGGATTGACCTTTCTGGCATGCAAGGTAGTATCGGAACTCAGCATTTTTTTCGCAATGTGCAAAATGTTGAATCCGGTGCCGTCTAACACAAGCGGGGTATTGCACGTTCCCAAAATCAGAGGGATGAAAACGAGTACCGTCTGCGCCTATCTTCGGAGACGAATCTATAAGTCTTACTATTAGCTGATATTACGAAGTACGATCGGAAGTTGTACCGATTTAATTACGAAACGAATTTACAAACAGGTGACTATCTAGGAAACAATTGAACAAAATGCGTGAATATAATAATAATGCAAATATGGGGATTGCAATAGCGTTTCGAAAATGTCGTGGGGCGGGATGGTGGGCCTTAGCAGTCTAACTAATATCCTGTCTAGTTCATTTTTCGCGTCGCGGGAATTAATTCGCAGATTTCAAGCATCCTTGCTATGTTCCTATTGTCAATAAACTTTTGCTGAACCTCGAAAATTCCCCATAACGGGTGCGTTGCCCAAATAGGCACCACGAACTTCTGCTCAAAAACTGATCGTCTACGTATAGGCTAATTGGCCGAATGAAAGTTTGCCGAAAGAAAAAACTGTAAACAATGTAAACAGACTGAACGGGCGTAGCCTCGGTCTGCTAACCGTCGATGGAGAGCTAAGGACTAGAAAGGACTAGCATTTTGGTCATGGGATCAAAACGATCTTGGTAAGTGTACACCGGCGGCTGTCTGCACACTTGAAAGTTGCTGAGTTGGGTCTTACTCTTTAAAGCATTGTTAACCGTGAACATCGAGATTTGTGAGTTATTCGGGTCTTGTCGTTGATTAGTTAATTTAGTTAATTTATGCTAAAAAAAGTATTAGACGCGGTCATATGATCCCAACTGCCGCTTGGCACTTATTACCGCCAAACTACATCCAAACCACACCTGTCTATACACTTGCTCGCCATCTGTTATATTTAAGCGTGTCGTTAATACCTCGTCGGCGGTATGCAAGACCAAGCATGACCATGACGCTGCGGTCTTAGGAACTATCTCAACTTTCGCCAAAACTGCGCCCCTCGGACGACCGGCCAGCACCGTACATGATCAGGTTGCGAATGTTGACGGTGGACTTATTCTATATATTACGAATTATACCGATGGCAGGTACAAGACTATTTGCTCGCAATCTTGATGGCGAATGAGACAGTATCTCTGTTGCAGAGGTCTCGTTGTTGTTTTCCTGTGCAATTGACTGCTTACTCTTGCTGTTATTGATTGGATATAGTCAAGTCTTGGTAATTAGTAACTACGAGCATAGTTAATATTGACTATATGTCTAGTCGCAACAAATGGCGATGATAATCGTGGTGCGTCAACGTGTGTCAGCTAGTCCTCTGTACGCTTCACTCACGCAACCTTGGCTACTCCATTTTACCAGGTAGTATAATGATTCTTGTCATGGGATGGACCTCGGAGAGTGGAATTAGAATTACTATCAGGTGGTATTAGTTGTTCATATTCATGCCATCGCGTGCCGTCATTACACGTGCTGTTCACGCTTCAGGGCAATTTCGCGCATGCATCGCAACAACTATCGCACATTGTGCCCGACGCTCGTGTATTTCAGGCTATTTGCTTGAGTTGGTGTATTGGTCACCGAACCAACTAATCGTGTCTGTTGCGATTAGTTTGTTTCATGACCACATGCGTTCAATGCTGCTGTTGACAGTTTAAATTCTCGAAGGCACACCGCGCCAACTATTCGCATTCGTCCTACGTCCTAGGCCGTGCATTCTACGTTTTGGTCATTAAATAAGCTAGATAAGTCTAGTGATCTATTAAGTATCTTCTATTAATCCTGGGTACCACGCGCCTCTAACTCCTCTGTTCGGCTCAGCCTCAAGTTTGTACGAAAGCTCCAGCTTTCGGCATATCCGACGATTTCCCTGTTCGGAGTGCATTGGAACGCTGTCAACAAACACAACGCCAAGCAAATGTATATTACCCCTCGCCTACCCACAAAGTTTGAGCTACAACTCAGCATGCCCAGGAGTCAAGCCACTCGGCACTTTGTAGCTAGAACCAATTACGCAAGTCGAGCGCTAGGGCATGGCTGATGTGTAGGGTTTTCGGAAACGGTAGTGGTGTGTGTTTGGGGAGTGGGCATCTCCGTTGTTGTGGGTGGGTCGAAGGATAGGCTTCGTTGTTTGCGCTTTGTGAGAGGAGGGTTGGCCCTGGTTGAGTTCGCCGACGACGTTGTGAGTTACCACGTGGGCTTATGTCAGCCGTTGGATGGTAAGAATCCCCTTTGGGCACTGACGATGCGGGTATCGCGGCCAAACAAGGTCGATTAGACCCTTGGTTTGAGAAAGATATTTTCATACACCTTCATTTTATACAACTACTTTGCAGAGTACACGTTTGGCTATAGACGGCCCCACAATCTTCCTGACCATTCCGCATCAATCAATATATACTAGGGCGAAACTAAAATTTCAGCCGTCAAAGAACAGGTTATGGACCGTGCACATTATCCCCGCTCACCCAAAACGTCCGCACAAACCCTCTCTTCCCAATCCTCAAAAACCTGTTGCGGCATACTCTCGTTCCAAACAAAAAACACGGAACTTTTCGCTGCATAGAGCAAAATTAAGTTAGTGGCGATATGATTGTGTCCAAATAACCATCCCCCCCACCCGGACGCAATGTGTGTTGTGCTGTCCCCCACGCAAAAGTCGTTGAAAGACATGGCCCTTTTTTTTCTCTCCTGAATGTGCGGGATCATCGCCGCGTGGATCCTGCGGAACGGTGACGGACCCCACGTGCATAAGTGGCGATCAGCGGAACTTCATACACAAAAGAAGAAAAAAAAGGTACATAGCCGGTTCCCGGGAATGTACTAACTTTCCACCCTCCCCCCCGGAGCGCCGTCGCCCGCGGGACCCCCTTTCAAAAATTCCACCGAACGCAGACGAAAGAAAAAAAGCTTGTAACAAACTAACTAGGCAAATTTTAGGCTATTTTTACAGTAATGCAACAGAAGTGGTAAGAGCGGTCATCGTCCAGGGTTGCAAAAGGGGGGGGAGATGGAGGTTAGCGAGTGTAGATCATTTTAGAGCCAAATTTTTGGGGAATCGCTTAAAAATCAATATATGGCGTCGTCATAGCCTCCGGCCAATCAGTTTAACGAGCGTGAGAGTTGGCTGTAACTTTGATTTCTTTTGGAAAGGGTGCGGGTTACGATTACGATTACGAAGCAATTCCGTGGTGGCCTGGCATTTTTTTTTATGCGAACAGCTGTCTCTTTCGACCGTAGCCGCGGAGCCCGGATTGGCGGGGCATCCGCCAGGCGGCACCTTGGTTTCCGCTGGTCCACGCCATCCAAAAATGCACTAACTAAGTAGAACACAGCGACAAACGGCAATTTCCGGGGAGCTGGACTGACATTTAGCATTGGCCGTGTAGCCAGCTAGCTAACTAGCAATCAATAGGACTACGTACTAGGATAGTCCTTACGCATCACTTGTTTGTCT
>JAJLTN010000008.1:0-33869 GCA_030568215.1 Lipomyces kockii
AGGCCTAAGGTTTCAGCCCACAAAAATTAAAGTTCGTACATTTGGAATTATTCGAAAATTATGGCCGCCGGGGTTAGGGTTTTACCCTATTGTCGGGACTAACGTGCATGCACCATACCACCCACGCTGGTCAAGTACGGACGGGTACTTACGCTAGTCCCAAAGAGGGATAGCGGGACGGTCCCAATGTTTCTCCGGTGACAATACCGTACCCATAACCACATACGTTTCTTGACATTATTCGATGATCTCTTGCATATGCTCTCAACCAAAGTTTGACATCCGATATCGCAGATTTTGGTCATCAAATGGTTATCTACTAGTATTACAGGGACTTCTTATTTGAGTATCCATGCCAGCCACCTGGCTATCTACTTAATCGTAGACCCAATGTCTCAAGGCACAAGTGAATGAGGCGTTGGAGCGGGGGTAGGCCCACAGGTCATTTGAATGGAGAAGTCGTCTTCGGGTGGACACCGTGCAGGAATGGGAAGAAAAGCAGCCACAAATGTACAGAAGACAAAGCTTCCCACTCAATTCATGTAATGTAGATCATAACAACTACGCAAACAAGCAATGACCTCAAGAGTCGTGCATCGAAAACGTAAAATACCGAAAATGTTTAAATGTCAGCACCATTTGGCAACAAGACGTGCCTTATAATTGTCAACGTTACGTTAGGACGCCAAACGCCAGTCAATGGTATTCCTGTTGCAACAGAGATAGGCTAGCCCCCATGTGGGATTCGCATGTTGACATCGTATTCTGACTGCAGCTTAGCAGGATATTTAGGCTGTGAGTTGCCCGCAACGACATAATAATTTTTTGCGCGGTACCGAATTGTGCGTTAAACAAAGGTTATGCGGCGACAAAGACACCAAATAAATTATGCTTTAGAAAAATTCCAGATATTTTATTCTTGCATATTTGGCGTAGCCGGTGGCCGGTGATGCATGTGCCGAACAAAATACGAAGGGAACAGCAAAAAGAATAAGATGTGCTATGGTCGCAATGCTGCGAATGGAACGGTATGCCGGGAACAAAAGTCGTCCCATGCATGATGTTAAGTTTAACGAAGTGTTGTCAATTGGATTAGTTTGGTTCACAAGGGGTCAGAGAATGACCGACAAGGGCAAGTTTAATGTTACGAGACAAAGCCTATGTTTTGTTGTTGTCTCAGAAGCGTTCGAGACAACAGAAATCACTGTCCCAGCTCTAATATCATAGTGTGAGATACAATGCAAGAGCTGTTGAGTTCAAATTAATGATGAGATCGCGCTTCCAAATGGCAGCTGCATATGGGAGAGCTTTGGTGCTTTCCTGGAATTGATTACTGCGAAACTCGTCATAACATTGTCGCGAAATAACTACCTATGGAGTTACTCAAAAATGGCAACGAGAAAAGCAATCCGATCTTGACCGGGCCAAAAGGTGGATTATACCTCTATCAAGGTAGAATGAACCCAAAAACTGAGCAGAAGACAAAAAAAGTAGCGCGACTACAGTATCAGAGTGTGGTCAGACCTTGGATTGTCGAGATGGTGAATTCGAACGGACTTGGCCAATGCTGTAAGACAGGTGGCGATATTAGCAGCCAATTACTGAGAACACATTGGATGGTCGTGAAGAGAATACTGATACATTTACGGCACGAAAGGCTTTATGCAGAGAGTCACAGAATTGGATACTCTGACACAAACTCCGAAAGATGTTGATGTACTGGGAAAGGCGGTCGATTCCATTACAACTGCTGTTGAGTATATGTAGCATCAGCGGGAAAAGCAGCAATCTGGCCTCAACCGACTCACAGAGAGTATTCGATGGAAAGGGATTCCGGTTTGTCACGAAAAAACTCAGGGAATAGATATATATCCTCTTTAATTCCAGGACACCATCATGGCTTTGAAACGATTTTCTACTGCTCCGTAACTTTAGTTATGCCGGTATGCAAATGGTGAGTTGGTTAATCTAACTTCTGCTGCACCACTGCGAACACAAGAAGCAATTCAGGGTTATGCGCATCGAGACTGTTGAAATTAGCGTGCCGTATATGAGTGTAGCGCTCAATTGACGAGCCTGATCTGTCTATTTTGATCTCCCAGCCGTTCAAAGTCCCCACTACAGGAACGGCAAAACGAAGGGTCAGGCACAAATGTACAGAAGATAAAAAGGGCGTTCCACTTTTTCAATGTAATGTGATATTATAGCAACAATAACACCAACAAGCAATCCTGACTTCATAGCCATCGAAGCGAAATAACAAACATCACGTCCAAAATGCCAAAAAAGCCAAATCAGTGTTGCCACAATCCCTGCAAATTGTGATCTTCATTGTTGATGATCCGTCACCATATCCACATAAACTAGTTCGGCTGTGGAACACTGCATGCGAGTTAGGAGTTTTGGCGCGGCGCCTAAAATGCGGCGCATGAGCTGAGTCTGGCTAATGATAATATCGTAATATTATTGAACAATACCTGCGGCAAATTGTCATGGAATTGATCGTACGGGCCCGCCAAGTTCGTTAATCAAACGATTTGGACCGAATAACCGGCATAGTTTGTCTTCATGCGCTGCTTTCTATACCCCTACGGATCTAGCGGTGTGTTCTTCCCTTCTGTGATCTAATTGGTTCTCACTGTTTAATATCTGTGATATTTATTCTACACTGTTTAAGTCCTTGAAATTATCATAGTTATCACCATCACTACTCCATTTGTTTCTCTTATATCTGTTCTACTTCTGCCTCTATGCGATGTATTATAACTCATCATCAACGAGTTACTATGTGCATGAGCACGAGTTCCGACCTCTGACGCACCGTTCAGTTATCCGCTTCTTGGAAATATCCCCCAGATTAAATAAATACAACACGACTGAGAAATACAGAAAGTAATTGCGCAAAGAAGTTTGGGCCGATTTTCGGGTCCAGCTGGGCAGCATCCCAGGTTTGATTCTGAACCTAACAAAGATGATGCACTTTGATTGTACCTGAGTCGTATGTGCATAAGCTATATTTAGCTTTCGTGGCGTATTTATAACACCACTTCCTGCACTGCGATGCTCGTATGATGACTCTCAACTGTCATCAGCAACTCTCATGACGTGTCCTCCTCTTCTTAGCGTTACTCCATATGCCTTAGCATGAACTTTATGTCTTACACATTTTTGCTAGCTATTCTAACGTTATAGTTGTTATTTCAACATGCCATACCTAAGAGAGGAGGAACAGGAACCTGTGTACGATATCAAGCAGCAGGTGAGTACCAGACAGTGGAAGGCGATAACGCAATTATTTGTCGGCGTCTATTAAGTTCATTCTTTTCTCTTTGTCCAGACGATCGCATATCATACACCAACTGGCGAAAAATTGCGACCTGGAGACTTGCTTGCATCGCGAACAATATCCGGGGACAATTCGGAGTCATGTGGTTCAGTTAAGAGGTCTTCTTCAGCTGGCATAGTGTCTATACACATCGGTAAGTCAACCAGGACATTTTTGAAGTATGGAGATACAGTGACGTTTACCGCCGCTGCCGGACTCTTCTAGAGGAGGGTTGATACAATTTGGCGAGGCAAGGGGAACAATATTAATAGTATGCTGACTTTTTAGTTGACTTACTTGTTTGCTGTTGTTAGTACAATAGAAAGTTTTTCTGACTTCTTGCTTACCCCATGTTCAAATTAATATGCTATTTGAGCTAGGACCAAAAGTTACATACCAAAACTCCACCAGCTGAAGAGGAATAGTGCGTCATAGCTTTCTTCGGAGAACAATATATGTTATCAACATTGCTCGAGAATAACCAGCTTATTAACCTGCCAAGCAGCCGAGGAAGTGCAACTTTGCCAAGAGCCTTCGCCACTCAACGAGCGGTAGTGGCGACTTCACTCCAACCACATACGCAGGCGAACTCATTTTAAGTGCAATGGAACTCTCCACGGCTCCATCCCTTTTCAATATGGCATTGTCTTATTAGTATTCATAGAATAATAGATACACTTTCAAGGCATGCCACACCAACTACCCACACGGTAGCACGGTAGCCATACATATTCATCCACAACAAAAGCACTACTTCTCCTTTGGATAAATCAGGTCAGAGTCACGCTCAACATCTATCGGTCCTAATTCATGGACATTCTCGATGATTTCCCCTCCTTTGATCTGACCAAAAGAGCTTGTAGAATAATCTACTACGTCTTCACTGTCAACATATAAGCCGTACTTATTAACCACAAGGCCGCGACGTTTCATATCTCACATATGCGCCAAATAGCAAGTGTATATGCCAACGATATTAACGATAGTCAAGCCCAGTGCTGCCCAGTAACCCCATGGATAATGAGGAGCCTGCTCTGCGGGGAAGGCAACGACAGGGAACCAAGCATACTGGCAGTACCAAATGGCATAACCAATAGCAGGAAGATACCCTCGAAGCTCGGTGTCGTCCTGAAACACTTCGGAAATCCATGCCATAAATTGTGGGAAAAAAAATGAGCCAATATTCGGAACAAGGTTGGCTGCAAATTTCCATCCAAAATGTACATTCCAGATACCAAGAACAAGATTGCCAAAGACATAAGGTAGGAAGGGGTTGCAATAGATATCTGCCATCGCCAACGAGTGAGGTCCGACAAAATGGCAAAAGTAAGCGGAAACTAGAGAAATTGTGTTGCCAATTGTTGGCAGAATTGTTGATCATCTGAACATCATAGCCAACGGCCATGAGCCAGAGATTCAAGTATGTACCAGCACCTGTAATGTAAGCAGCGCATGGAGTGATAAAGCCCAGAATCGCCACGACGTGAACATCTGAAAGAATCTCTTAACTGTCATCTTTTTGGTGCCTTTCTTTCCGACTTCTGTCATTCTCCTAATACTATATTCCTTGTCTCTATTCGTAAGCCAAGGAAAGTCTTGAATAGCGAAAAATCACAAAATGCCGATTGGAAGAGATATAACTCCATCAACAACGAAGAGCCAGTGCCAACCAGCAAAGCCGCCCACACCGTTAAGGTTAGTTAGCATAAATGGCAGCTTGAAGGTAACCAGAAAACATAGCGCCAATCGATCCAGTCATATCCCAAATGACAACACGCTTAGCAATTTCTCCAGGTTTATACCACGAGCCAATAATCATCATCATGGTCGGGAAACAAATACTCTCTGCAAAGCCCCTGAAGAATCCGGCAAACATATATGTGTTTTGTAGAAGTCGCGCGACACTGGAGCATAACCAACAGTCCAAAATAATTCGCAACAAGGAATCATAATTGATGGATGTGCAAGCTGAAAGATATCTTTGATGGAATAGAGCCAATCAGATATCCGACGTTGAATAACGTAGTAAAGTAATTGTATTCGTTGCCATTCAGTTGAAGCTATTGTCTTAAGTTAGTTATCGTCTGTAAACATAAACGGATTGCTATTAAACTCCACTTACAGCTTCCTTCATACCACCAACGTAGGCAATTGTTGATTATTTTCTGATCCAAGCTTTTTATAAAATAAGTCACGATAAGGTAAATAGTAAACCGCGATCAAGCTTATTCACATAACGACGTTCACCAGGAGGCTTAGCTATAGATTCCCAGAAAAAGGACATAGTCACCCTCCATTCACAGTGACCTCTTATCGTTTAA
Source organism: Lipomyces kockii (assembly GCA_030568215.1). Lineage (NCBI taxonomy): Eukaryota > Fungi > Ascomycota > Lipomycetes > Lipomycetales > Lipomycetaceae > Lipomyces > Lipomyces kockii. The sequence continues at coordinate 5,647 of JAJLTN010000008.1, forward strand.
AAGGCCAGACAGCCATTGTGAAATAGTAGACTAGAGCTAAAGGTGTCTATAATAAGAGCAATCGTAGATGCTAGCTGATAGAGTCTCAGGAGCGAGCGAAAGTGTCTATTATATTCCGAAGCTCAACTACATTGTCCGTTCGCGATGTGCTTGCAGATATCGCTGTTTGGAGGAATGATAGAGAAACTTTGATAACGCAATTGAATCTCATATGCATGTCGAGATTACGCGTGTTATTGTGAAATCATGAAAAAGTCGCTTCTTCTCTGGTACCAACGACTTTAAGCGGAAACTACAGTAGGAAGCATTATGAAATAAACCTTATCTATACTGCGACTAAGTTTGCTCCGATAATGCGCCTAAAGCTTCCAAAGGAACCTTAAACCCTACTTAATTATGCCTCGGCTCTGCTTGGCACACACTAATAGCCGCAATGCCTCTGCAGCCTCTTTGTCATGCAGCCAGGATTCGGTCATCTAACTGGCCAAAGGAGTGGTAATCAAGAGCAAATGGATTTATTTAGCCTCTCTAACCGAAATAACCATTAATCTTGAATAATTCTGTACCTAAATTTGGCTAGTTTTAAGTTTGATGCCACCCCGCGTGCACACTTGTGAGGATCTACTAAACTCAAAAACCTTGCTCCAAATCAAACGTTGGCCTTTGCACGATAAGATAAGTTCATGGGCCAACTTGTCAGGGCTCGTAGCTGCACACTGAACAGTGCGTTTCGGCCCGGAACTTGCTTCGCGCTACAGCCAAAATGACCTGCCTTCGTAGGATATATATCTAGCCATGGTATGTAAGTTCTCGCGCCATGCGCGATTCTGGTCACCATTTATCGCGAGATAAAAAAATGCTGCAAGAAAATAGTGAAATCGTCAAGTTATATAGGCAAGATAAGATATCCTGAGACTTCTTGGCAGCGCGAACAACAGGACTTATAATTGCGTGGTATCCGCTCCTGTTCCAGCCGAAGATAAGCGGTGTGGCTTTCAAAACGAAGTTTGATCGGATCTGCCATTTATAGGAGTGACTCGCTTAATCCCCAAACTTTAGTCGACGTTTCGTGTCAGTGCCTTCTGAGAGAATGCGCCTTGTAAGACATCGAGATCAATTGTAGATTCATCGGGAATAAACCGACCATTCCTCTTTGGGACTTTATGCAACCAAGATGAAGACGGCGCCGTGCGTCCCATAAACTTAGTCTATGGGAGAGTGTGAACTTAGATGTAAACAATGGTAATTGAATCTAGGATGAGGCAGTGGCGGAGCTAAGATTAGTCTGGCACCAAATCGCAGAAGCTGACTACGGAGATGTAGAGCTGTAGGTTTTATCTTAAGTCTCCAGAAAGAGATAATAAAGGGCAAGTAGATGAATGAAGAATACAGTGACAGGTTTTGAAGAATGTTAGGAGAATAAAGATGTAGATAGGGTTTCAGGATCAGGGTCAGGGTTTGCAGAATAAGTATGGTAATACTAGTCCTTCTACCGTTGCAGTATATTGCGACTTATTCTCGTCTGCCGCCTCCTTCATCGAGTTATTCTTAATTTTTATTTTTCCGTCGTAATTGTTCTTTATCTTAATCTAGACATTGAGTTAAATTAAGGACATTGATTTTATTAAGAACCTTAACGATCCATCACCATATACTACTTATTTGTCCTTCGCTTTGCATTGCTTTTCGTATGCTAACATCAAGTGACCCCGGTTTCAATGTCACACTGGTCAGTCACTGAGACTTCTTGTCATACATAGCAATACCCTGCGTTGCATCGGCTCTCTATCGAGAGAGTGATCATCGAAGGATTGCGGATTTGCCACACTAACTGCACGAGACTCTAAAGCTTCGGACCAGCTTTGTACAGAAATGTAACCCTGTGCAGCTCTCTCCGCGGGCAGCTACGGGGTCGTAGCTAATAATGGCGTTTGATAAACTGACCAAGAGTTGTATTTGAGCGCTCACCGTTAGTTACAGTTGGATTACGGGTAACCAGAGGCAAATGGAAGCCAATGGCCCCGTGTGGGTACACACTGCCGAGTATGAAAACTGGAAGACAATCTGCTGATTCGTGACATCTCACTATCATGTCTCGATATCTTCCAGAAAGACTAGTAGCATCATTGATTAGACACATAATGCCAAACAAAATACTACTGACTTAGCATGTCGATTGGAAATTAGCGTAGTTACCAACTGGTCATTGGGTCATCGGTACACCGTTGCGCAATAGGGGTCTTTTGTACTATTGTGAGGAAAATCGAGATATGCGGATGCAGTGAAGGAAGTGGGCTTTGTATTTGTAACCAGACTGACTGCGATGTTGTCCGCGAGATATTACGATTTTGACGGACAACAGCATCACGCAGAGGCTCTGTCGTTTAAGTGGCAATAGTGTTACACAGATTTGAATGTTTCGCACTGACACTAAAAGTGGCTTAATGGCCTTCGCGTTATATATTTGCATATTATTGCTAATTTTCCTCTAGCTGGTTTCAACTGACCACCAAATTGACTCTGAGCTGATAATCGTCTTATATTATATCGATGATATAATGTATATCTTGCATTGCAACTGTCACTTGTGGAGGGAGGACGTCGAGGGAGTATTTTAGCCTCCTGGAACTTCAATCGCTTCTTTAGTGCGCCGAATTTTGCACAATAGATGCAGCTACTACGTCTCAAAAACATAGCCATCGAGTGGTTTAGGATACTTAGCTACTCTGTTCACAGTCCCAGCCTTTTTTACTGTCATCCAAGGGGTTTAGTGCTGTGCAACGCATATCCTCGCTCGGCAACCGGACTTCGCCTCCCAGCCATCGCGGGTTGACGTGGCAGTCCGTGTATCAGGGCACTGGTTCGAAATGTATCCCAGATTCCACTGCGAATGTAACTTCATCGAACGTGTCTGGGGATGAGAGACGAGGGCTAAGTGTGACTATTCATACGCAGAGCTCAAATTCCGCGTTCCCAAGATTCTAAATGAGATGCCAATCGAACGCGTGCGGCGGTTTGCGAGAGATGCTTGGCGGCATATATAGAAGCCTACGCACACAATTTAGATGGGAAAACTGCTATTTTTGCCGCCAAGAGGACAAGTCCTACCGAAGGCTCCTCAGTTTTGTCGAATCTCGACTTAGAATAATCGTGCACAAATTAATGATAGTGATTTTTTATGTTACTGCAACTTGTTTTATTATGGGTTCTCTGACAATGTGCTAATAGGGCTGTTGCCGTTTTGCCGTTTTGCCGATAATGACGATTCGATATCGGCATTCCTAATGTCTGACGATTTATTTATCGTCGCGCGCCTGATTCGCCGATACTATATCGTCACAAACGTCACGTTGTAATCTCGCTGCAGCTGAATAATCCGCATATAGTCGTCACTATATCTGTTTGATTTGTAGCAATTCCTGGGAAGAATCAGCGACGGGTCTCCCAAGCCCTGATGAGCCTTGAGACCTAAAAGAAGTAGCACATTTTAAAAGTGGCGGACTGGCCAACTTTGCCTGCTGGCGTTACTAAACCTATCTAGGACTGTATTTTTTTTCCAAACTGATGCAGAGAACGCTGACGTCTGCTAAAAATACGGGTACGCTCGTATTAAGTGGCTCTTTGATCGTCTAGCAGTTGTAAGATATTCTATAGAACTGATAGCATCGCATTCGCGACACTTCTCATTTCGCAAATTGCTCTTATTTTAGAAACATTTCATACGTGTTGTTGCCTATTCCATTCCGTGGCTATATTAACCGTATAGCGCTAACTCAAGTTGAATTATGACTGGTGAAAATAATAAAGACCATGCCAAAAATATTAAATTATATTGCAGAACCGATCAAGGGATAAACTGCTCAACCCAAATATGAGAAATAATACATTGATGCACAATAGCTAGCCCCACATATCTAAAACACTCTTTGATGGAACAGTTTCAGTTCCAAGTTTATCCACAAATTTCCAATTTTTCGTCAAATCAAGAGCCAAAATGTCACAACCCATTCTATCATACAATTTTGCAATATGAAGAACAAACTGGGTTTCCACCGCCGCTGTTATACCTATGCTCTCATGAATATCCTTTTTTAAAGATTCTCTGATTTGTTGATATAGTACCACCAGCACTGGATCTTCCACAAAAAACATCTTGCTCTCTAGATCCTCTGGCTCCGATTCATCAAAATCAATTTCATCTCTAAATGAAGAGAAGATGCATTTCAGTGCCAAATCTTTCCTCTGACAATTCCAAAAAGCCCAGCTAGCAAGCCATCTGTCACCGGTACGGTAAGCCATCGGCAGAATCTCCTTCTTCAACAGCTCTATGAAAACAGGACCATCATCTCCTCCTTCATAAACACGAGCAATGGCAATGGCAAGCTGTATGTCATACAAATTTCGCACACATACGTTAACTGCATCACGTAGACTATCACCAAGCAAAAAGAAAGCCGCAGCATACTCATAACGCTGCTTGCTTAGTAGCACATATGCATTCTTGAGAGCGGCAGTCTTCCAACGCGGCTCGGCAAAATTGTTTGCCAAAAATTTCAACATGACTCGTTGTTCTTTATGCCACGTAGCCATTCGCCACAATCCCAAAAGAACTTGCTTTTTCTTCAATGCAAGATAATAGAGCGTACAATCCACCGGACTCCGAGGCTCGGAGCTCGTGTATATTATTCTTGCCAATGTCTCGAACTGTTGCCGAACCACGCTAGGATTTTTCAGCCACATAAAGATGCCGCATTCTCTTGCTTGTTGCCAAGTCATTCTCCCATTGAACGATTTTGAAACCAGATCCACAAGAATCTCCTGTGACTGGGAATGGAAGGCCCAATTATGATCACGATATGGCATTTGCATCATCGACTCACGATGAAGTACAAACAAGCGGAACGAAAGTAAATACCGGACTCCATTTTCGTCCAAGGAACGACGATGCTCTTCAACTTGACCCATTCCTTCAATCATCGCCGCCAAACTAATCTGTTGGTGACTTGTAAGATAAGGAAGTGACACTTTAGTTAAATACTCATTAAGACTGGTGGCCACTTTTTCATTGAATATAGAATAGTCTTCCTCGTCCGAGAATTGATTCGAAAATAATCGTGAATACTTCTGCGATCGAGATTGCGCTGAATAAGAGAGAGCCTATCCTATTAGCATTTGCTCTCCAACTCCTTCAGTCATAGCAAATTACATACATTGCTTGTCGTCGGCGGTTCAATGAAGTCAGCAATATCCATTCCGAGCGAACTATCAATATCCGCGATATTGGCGTCCGAAGTCACACTGAATTTCAAGGCTTTAAGAAGTTGAACGAATATTTTTCGAGTAGGATCGGTTTTTCCGACAAAAATGGACTGCGCCACAAACTGTGGATGGTATATCGGTAACGGACCGTTCAAAACTGATACAATGTCAAAGATATTCCGCAAAGGCAGCTTATGGGTTGTGAGATGCAGTGCCTTAATAGCCGCATGAGTATCGACCTTTTTGTCATGCGTGAACAATTGGTTTCCGGAACCGATGACTAGCGTACCATCATCAAGCCAAATTGAATCACCAATAGCTCGTGGTGTGTATCTAATAATTAGTTAACACCAGCAGTGACAATATTACTTCGTTGCAGTGCAGCGCTTACGGTCGTATATTTATTTCTCTGAAGGAGGCCCATGCAGGAAGTTCCCTTGTATAGTCGAATCGCAACTGACAGTAAAGCAAAACCCTATTAAGGAAGCCTACAGCCAATATACTTTGAGAATCAGGAGTCGTCGTCCAATCCAAATCTTTAATTGAATCAGAGCTTCTAAAGTTCTCTTCATACTCAAGATGCTCTTCGCCAATATCCCAAATTGTCAACCTAGTTGGAGCAGCCTCCACTATAGCCATCTTCTTGAACGAGCTCCCCTTGGCCAGACTAAGTGCCTTAATACTCGTGTCAACTTTCGCAGTTTGTAGCCAGTGAACAGTTGCATCGTCTGGTGCTAGCCTTGCGGTCCACGATCGAACCATTCCTTGGCTCGATATGCTATTGACTACGTCACGGGTATATGCGTCAATCGAACCGGTTAATTTTGCATTCCATCCGACCGGATCAACAGACAATACATGGACCAGATCGTCCCCTGCGGGAACAGGGAACTGAAAGGTGCCCAACTTCCGAAGTAAACCACCATGCCTTATTCCTGCTCCATTGGAATATCCGTTTGCGACACCGAGTGTAACCTTCCCGTTGATATACGTTCCAGAATTCACTGAGCTATGATAATCAGGTGGTAAGAGAACTTCCCAGACGACACCATGCTGATCACTGAAGATTGCCACGACATGCAGAAAGCCTTCCGTGGCATTAGCCTCAGGTAGCAGAGACAGATTCAAAATTGTTTTACGACCTAACGATGATAACGCGTCGTATGCAATTCTTCTTGCTTTTGGTGTCCTGCAGTCCCATAGAACTAAATCCTGACTTTGCATCGTAACAACAAATTTTCCGCCCTCTAAAATCACTGACCTTTGAACCTTATCAGGAGCCATTATAATACTAACTGGATCTAGCATAACAGTGCCAAATTTTGATCGTGGTACCCAAACAATATTTTCTGCATGATTACTAGACGAGAGCATTGCCTTCCCATCCGCTGTTCTGGTCAAACTTTGAACGGACTTATAGTGGCCAGTCCAGACGTGTTTCAGTATCAACCGGTTCGGTTCTGATCCAGGATATAACAAGTCGGAAAATTTAGAATCGTAATGTCGGATAGTCCCATTGAAATCATGAATAAGCAATACAAAGTCAGGCTCCTCAGGAGTGCTGGCGCCGAAGCCCAAAAACGATAAATGCTCACAGTGTCGAGGAAAGTCTTTCATTGGCGTATCTTCATAAAAAATATCGAATATGCTGAACGCTTTACGGATACGCGATCCAATATTTTCTATACCCAAGGCAGCCATGCGACCGTTCTGGTCAAAGACTACACACACGTCCGGATTCTTGCTGGCAATCTCAATCAATTTCTGCATCTTCTCGTTCGAGGCATCGTCATCTTTAGCATTTCTAACTGCAGATTCCGTAGCGCGAGTAAAATCCTTGTTGTCAATAATGAATGTATACCGGATATCTTTTGGCGATGATCGCGGAAGAACATCAAATAAGTCCAACGACGCCCACATTTGCATGTATGACGACTCGATGCTATCAGTTGTCGCCCATATCCGTAATATTCCGTCAGCACATACAGTGTACAGAATATTTTCCATAGACCTTCAGCATATTAGCCAGCAATCCAGAATCACATACTGTGCCTACACTTACTGCGCTCGACTAAATGGGCGTCGCCATCTTAATCCGGTTACCCCTCGTGGATGTGCCAAATATGAAAAATCGAAGTCTACATTTGATGTGTCATAGGAGAACCGCCGCCAAACTTTAACTAATCTGTCATTTTTCCCTACTGTTGCAGCCAAATATGCGTCGAACGAAAAGGCCGATATTATTGCAGGCACTGCAAGTCTAGACAGTGACAAAGTCAGTGACGACAATCGGAAATAACCCATGTTAGGACTTACTGTTTCTTCCACAATCTTTGTGGACCGTCTTTGAAGATACTCCACAAAGATATTGTCCTTCCCGATATGAAGATCTCTTCCTCAGTTCCCCAATTCACGCCAGTTGGGATACCGTCATCGAGATCAAGATGAATAGTCCATTCTAGAGCCCACTACATCCACAACTTAGAGCGATACTCCCACAAGTTCGACGATAAATCTTACACGTAGCAGCGATCCTCGCTCCTCTGAAGGGACATAAATCAATACTTTCGGCCCGGACACTACGGCAATCTATACAGACATATGAGTGAGACAATGTGGAACTTGCGGAGCCAAATAGAAAGATGATAACACATACCCGCCCTGTGCTTTCTTCAATTTCCACTGCACCACCGTCACGGTCCAGATATATCGTCTGTCTCAGCACTCCGGGCTGCGAAAGCACCACTAAGTTGTTGCCAGATGAATATGCCTAATAGACATTAGTCCCGGCTAAACAGCTCGCTACCTAAAGTCTACTAAATAGACAACACACCAAGAGTCTCAATCCATCCCAATAAGCCGTGCTCAATGCTTGATGCAACGGATTTGGCTTTCCTGGATGTAGACCAGGCAATGACATGGCCACGAACGCTACCAGTTAAACTTTATTGAAACCAACTTGGCAAGAGAACGGAATACCAGTGCAATTAAGAACATCCACTAATGACAATCGCAAAGAAGAGCGTTCCAGTATGCCACGAGCGCGGGGCTGTCATTAAAAGCAGTTGCGAGTGTAGTATGCAGCGTTGCCCCTATCAGCCGATGACTACAAAATCGACATCAGACGAACGAATTGCCAGAGGCACAACGGGCGTGGCACGTCGACGTTTACGTACCAAATACAGACTTCCCAGCGCCGACTGGCTCCACCGACGGTCAGAAATCGCGGGGTTAGTACCGATTTTGACACTTGCCAGCCGTTACAGCAGCACTGACAATCTACATTTGTCTTTGCGAATATGCTCATGTGGACGAAGCCACACCTACAAAATAACTGCACATTAGACTGTATTCAAGGATAATTTCTTTGTATAGATTGGCATGGGGGACAAAGATCACTACTTTAATGACGCCGACAGTATCCTTGGTCGGTCTTCTGACGATCAGTCAGATGCGCAGGCAGAGTGGGATGAATCTATTCGGGAATTGCAGGTCATCTTGACTGCGCTGGTATTTCCTGTCCTTGGAAGATTACTCGGGCGCCAATGTGCTCTAAAGAGTATGGGAGTTGTAGTACCGGTTATCAGGGAGCTGATCAGCTAACCTTTCTATTAGTGTTCACTCGCTTCACAGTTCATCGATTGCTTAAGGATGCCCGAAATTCATAAGGACTTCATCCAACGCTTTTGGACACTTGTGAACACCATGAAATTTGCAATCTACACATTCAATATACAGCAGCCTCTGGATGACGACGATTGCAGTCATGCAGGGACAGGTTATCACGACTCGAATCGGCAGGAGCACCGTCCCGACATTAGTCATGTTATATTCGTCCGAGAAATCGCGTATAATATTACCATTACCACTAAGTTTGCGTGTAAGACAGAATATTACGGCATAAAGATAGAGTATTATCTAGTAATTGGATAATGTATTTGGCTTTACGATTCCGTATAGATAACACACCTTGTTATACAGAGTTAACATTTAAGATCATAAAATACAATAAATTAATAATCATGACAAAAAAAAAATAGAGCAAAATCCCACTAAAAAACTGAAGGATAGAACGCGTAAATTTACTCACTCCGAACACCGGCTACACGTTAAACAACCAAGCAACCATGATGCGCCATCAACCAAACATTCCGAGCAATATTGTACTAATATACACCATAGCCCGATATCCAAATAGCTTATAGCAAACACTTTTGTGCATCACTCTTCTAATAATGTTATACTAATCCTCTTATATAAGAAACCACTCATACGCCCAAAATGCAGTTCAACTCCTTCTCAAAGGCCGTCCTTCCATTCGTTACTTTCCTTTTTCATGTTTGACCTAACACACAGTCAGCTTTTCTTCACTTGTTCTAGACAAAACTTCGACAAAACTTACTCTAATATGCCTAGCCAGAGCGTCATGGCGTGAAAATGTCTTAGTATCATCGCCACACAGCTCGCATTTAAAAGTCCTTCTATTAGACGCGTGAATAGTCTCTTGATGACGAATAAGATCGTACGGTCGAGAGAAAACCTTGTTACATGTTTTTCCCGTCGCTGGATTAATCCACGTACATCTATGCGGACCAGTCTGTGCCGATAATGGAACCTTCTTCCGAGGCGGAGTCAAACTATGAGTACGCCGATGTAACTGCAAATGCTGAGCTTTTGGAAAGCGCTTGCCGCAATCTGGACAGACAAAGATGGCCGATTCATCAGTTCCTTCTGGTGCCCTCGCAGCTGGTGAAGATATGTTTAGACCGCGATCTAATGAGGCTCCGATATGCTTTGACCCAATCGAAGATGCAGTAGATGCAGCATTCGACGTCAAAGAATCGTCATAATCGGAGCCGCTCGGAGACGATACCGCTGAAGACTGCGTCGGCGTACCTAAGCCTTCACTATGATGTTCATACTGACCTTGTGACCGCGGATAAGACGTCGGTCTAGCAAATAATTCAAAATCTGCTAGCTCATCACCAGATTCCACATCGGAAGGATCCTCAAGTTTCGCGTTCATGCTACTGCTTGATGAAGAACTTGGCGTAGTCGCAAACAACCGAGAGGTGCCAACTTGAGATACCTCCTGATCTGAAATAATTTCTTCACCCTCAACATAGTCCAGCAACGCCTCCTTAGGAGATATGGTCTTTGCTGTCGTCTGTTCCATGAGCTGCGGCGGCCGATTTAATGGTAAAGATTGCAACTGCTGCTGTTGCTGCATGTGTTGTTGATGTTGGTGTTGCTGCTGCTTCTGTAATTGTAGCTGCTGTAACTGTTGCTGCAGCGACTTCTGCTGGACTGGAACAAACTTAGTCTGTGTTGGTAAAGGCTGTGGAGAAGAACTCATAGCCCTCAAGTTGTCCGATGCCTGTTGCACCCGTTGAAATTTTTGCTGGTTTCCCATTGGCGCAGTGTTAGAAGACGGCAATGGAAATAAATTGTAATGAGACTGGGAATGCATCAGCGGGCTGTCAGGCGGTGGGCCAGGGTAATAAGGTGACGATTTTCGAAATGGTGACATCTCTCTGAATGAGCTAGGCGACGCGGTCCGAGTGACAGGTAAAGACTTCGCAGTCCAGCTATGGGGCAAAGTGTCCGCGAAATCCAAAAGGAAGTCATCACTGGCAGTAGACTGCACAGGAGACATATTAGGTGAATATAGCTCATCTTCTAGGACGTCGGAAATGGTACGCTCGAGTTTCGGATTCTTAAAATGGGATGGATGTGCGTAGTCAGACGAGGGATCTGTTGGCAATCGTAAGTATTCGCGGCTGAAATGTTCAAACGCAGCTTCATCGTCAGAGCTATCAAAATGATGTTCACCTTCAGACATACGCCGGCCGAGCGAATACTGCTTACTCTCGTCATCGGCACAATCCATCCTGCCGGACGGAGGGGTAATATCGTCCCCGTTGGCAAACGGATTTCGCAAAACCATACCAGAACCGATGCCGGAGGAGTTACTGCCAAAATCATCACTCCCAGACCTGGTGACACCAGGAGACGGCGAAAGACCTGGAACGGTCATCGCATCGTCGATGGAGTCTGAAGCACCAACGTTGGGATCGGCACGGTTATTTGCGTAATAGGCTGCAAAAAAGGACGGCTGAGTGGGAGTAGACGAAAGAGAAGTAGGCAGAGATGTTGATTCTCGTCGACGAAAAGTGGGAGAAGCGTTGGTGCCACCCGAGATGTTGTATGGATTGGAAGGTTGGAAGAACATCGCGTTGTCAAAATCTGCCGCATAGCCACTTCCTGCTTGCGGGAAGTGGAACGAAGTTGAAGGTCGATGGACGTTTGGAGTATCGTACAAGATAAAGTCAGCCATCGGGGAGGACGACGCGATGCGCTCGAAGCGGACGGTAGTGGGTAATACTGCAGATCTGAGGGCTTCAAGGTGATCGAACAATTGCAAGTCCGGATGTGTATGCCGCACGTAGTATGCGGAGAAAGCGACTAAAATGGAACTAGAAAGCAGAAAAGAGTAATACTGTGCGCTCAGACCAGAGTCTGAGGAGTAGAACTCAAGAGACGACCAGATGTGATGAGATGTGATGTGATTAGCAAGCTGGGAGAAGTAGTAAATGCCAAAAGAAATAGACTGATGGGTCAGCAGCGTAGCAAAAAGGTGGAGTTGCCGACGGGCGAAGGGCAGGGCAGGGCACAAGCGCTACTTTTATTAATAATAACACCGGCGCGTCGCAGGAACACGTGCAAGGTCGCGCGGTTAGGGCTCTCGACACTCTGGTCACGCTGGCGCGACTCTCTCTAATTGCTGCTAACAACGACGAGGCAGCTACGCTGAGCAGCTCTCAGTATTACTACTCAAGTGCTGTGTCAGATGTACCTCAGTCGGTTTGCAGAATCCAGAAGAATCCAGTCGGTTGTGCTGGGTTCTGCGGCCGGCAAGCGAGCGAGCGACACGAGACACAAATTGCTGCAGGCTCAAGGTCAGGGCTTAGATCTCTCATCGCGAGACCGACGATGACGAAACCGATGACGCACCAAATTTGCGCATATCTGCAGCACTAGTGCCGCATTTGCAACCACACTGGCACAACACCGTGCCCGTTATCATAGGAACGCATCGCGTCCTTGCCATCACGGTTGTTACAGCTACGACGCCATTCCTGACATGTCATTACACTCGATATACTTCTACTGCTACTACAAACAATAGCTCGCAACCCGAAAGCTTGTTTCCGAATGACCACATAATAAATATGTCCGTGCATGACAACATGCCAACTACTAAACATCTTCCAGCTCACTTAAGCTTGTCAGATCATGGTTACACCCAGATTGTTGAGGAAACTGCTGTCTACGCGTATATTGAACTCACTTTTGCAATTCAGACGATTAGTCACTCCTAGTGTATTCGATAATAATATACAATAACCCGAAATATAACTGCAAAGAACTGTTTCTATTGTACATAAACGCGTAGTCCCACAACCAAGAGGATCCCAAATTTAACCGCCGAAACCATACAGAGTACGTCCCTGGCGCTTCAAAGCATAAACAACATCGAGCGAAGTGACAGTCTTACGCTTAGCGTGCTCGGTGTAAGTGACGGCATCACGAATTACACTCTCGAGGAACGACTTCAGGACACCACGAGTCTCCTCATAAATCTAGTACGACGCGTTAGCGCAAATTTCGGCAACACGTCCACTCGACACAGCATACCAACGCAGAAATACGCTTGACACCACCACGACGGGCAAGACGACGAATAGCAGGCTTAGTGATACCCTGGATGTTATCACGAAGAATCTTTCGGTGACGCTTAGCACCTCTAGACAACTGTTAGAGACGAGAACGCGCAAGTAGATCATCTGGATAACATACCCTTTGCCAAGACCCTTTCCACCTTTGCCACGTCCAGACATGTTGCTTGAAGATAATAAGTGAAAGTATGAGTTGAGATGGAAGATTAAACAGCGTAAGAAATAAACTAGGCGTAGGGGGAGAGCACGGATATAAAAGGGCGGGACTGGCGAGGGCTAGGGGAATTTCATCAAACGGTGGAAACACAAAACCACGGTGCAGAAGGACGCCGCAGACTCGCACGACGGCGCAGAGCCCCACATACTGAACACACACCAGCGCACACTTGCAAAACTCCCAAAAAACAGACCGCAATTTCCACGATTTGCACACCACATTTTTGATTTTTGCGCATGCCGCCGCGTCCGCACGCCAAAAAACAACCGCATTCCCGCCAACCCCGGGCTAGGGTTTGCCTTCAGCCCATCACTCGTGCATCATTTTCCTATAAAGCTGTCCCCGCCCACGTCGCCTATCCTTTTCCTCTCCCACTTGTTTTGTATTCATTTTTCAACCTTTCGCCTCTTCACACTCACTACTCCACCACAACAATTTGCAATGGCTCGTACTAAGCAGACTGCCCGTAAGTCCACTGGTGGCAAGGGTATGTTTAACAATTTCTATATATTTATCATATATTGTGTGCAAGTGCATTAACGTGTTCCTAGCCCCTCGCAAGCAGCTTGCCTCTAAGGCCGCCAGAAAGTCCGCGCCTTCCACTGGTGGCGTGAAGAAGCCTCACAGATACAAACCTGGTACTGTCGCTCTTCGTGAGATTCGTCGTTATCAGAAGTCTACTGAGCTTTTGATCCGAAAGCTTCCGTTCCAGCGTCTTGTCCGTGAAATTGCCCAAGACTTCAAGACTGATCTTCGTTTCCAGTCGTCTGCTATTGGAGCGCTCCAGGAGTCAGTTGAAGCTTACCTCGTCTCGCTCTTTGAAGACACCAACCTTTGCGCCATCCACGCCAAGCGTGTGACTATTCAGGCGAAGGATATCCAGCTTGCCCGTCGTCTTCGGGGTGAACGTTCATAGATCTTGGATTGCTTGAGGATAATTTAATTTAGTGTTAGTTACTGTGTTATTATGGCTTTGACTTTATGGTTTCGATGGTTAAGCTAGGGCTCGTGTTTCAATAAGTGTATAATAGGATCTTCAATATATGGGTTTTGAGTTTATGTTATCATAGTTCCGATGTAGTACTTGTGCCTGTATCTGCGTAGGTTTATTCTGGCAGTTCTCCTTTTTGTTCTGTCGGTGAAGAGTGAGGCCGGATTGTAATTATCGGTCGATCATTGAGTTCTAAATATAATATTTACAGAATTTTAGCCGTTACTGGTCTCCAACAATAGATGCTGTCCTTGGGATACGGCCACGTTGTCCTCATAAGTGATCATTGCGCATGTCCTTGTGCTAAGTACGCGACACGTATTCTTCCGCCTTGATTAATTAACAAAATATCCTATGAGTGTGACAAGTCATGCTTTATCCTCCTTCTGCTCGCGTTCTGGACCCTTCTTAGGCTGAATAGGACTCACCTTAGTAAGGCCTGAACTGGCAGGCTGATGGACGCCGTCTTGCTCCAGAGCCGCCAACGACCTCACCAGATTGTTTCGCCGTCTATCCATCAACTCTCCCTCCATCACAAGGTGATTTTGATCCCACGATCTGTGTCTAACTACCTTTCTTCTAGGCTTTCGCCCTCGAGACGAAGTGGGGTTGGGCCTTGAACTTCCCAGATTAATTTGTGAATCACTCTCATCCTTAACGCCTCGAGAAAGTTGTGAAGACTTGGCCTCAACGTCGGTTTGAGCAGAGCCATCAATACTATCATTTGACGATAGTGGCGAAATCGACGTAAACACACCACTTGATGATGATGATAGGGAAAGCGGGGTCGCGTTTGTAAGCTGTTTCCGAACTGGAATAGAAAATTCGATCGGCGCTTCATTAGCCAACTCCGGATCGGTTTGCCGGCGAAATTGTGACAAAGATTCGACCGCGCCCGTGCCGGAAGATTGTGGCCTGCTTTGTTCTTGGTCAGAATCAAGAAAGTCATCATCGTCGTCATCATATTCGTAAAAAAAATTGTCGTCATCGTCATATTCATCATCGACAATAGGGCATGACGAAACCGGTGCTACCCAACCTAATCCTGACCGAGACAACATGCCCCGCAGTACTCGAGCGAGTAGGCCTCTCTTTTTCGTCTGCGACCCTATTGATACTGACAAGGACGCTGGCTTGTTAGACTGTGTCTGTGGACTGGCTACAGAGATCGATGGAATACCAGGTGCAGTGCGATATCGCGGCTCATGAACAGCAAACGCCTCTTGAATCCACGCTGCACAGCGAGAGATTGCTGCTTTCGCTTCAGGTAGTAAGAAAGGTATTTGCATGAATCCATGTGAAATTCCTCTAATCAACATGACATCCACAAACTCACTTTCGCTTTGAATAGATGGAGGCTTAGACATCGCGAGTGCCTCATATCTCAACATGGCACTGCGCTTCGCCTCGCGAAGTCGTCCTGCGAAAATCACAGTGTCATCAACCAAGGGATCCACTTCACCACAAATCATGTACACTTTCGGAAACTTAGCTAGAAGCTCAGATGGCGCGTTGACAGGTGACAGAAGATAGTCTGTGGTAAAATCGGGACGACTATGCGGCCCGATGTACAAAATAATCATAGCCCGTAACATCTCCGGGGTAATAATCTTGTCACCGAAATAGGATACACGAGATGTCATGGCCAGAGACGTTCCGATCGTGATTTTCTTCTCCCGTGCAAGCTCGGCTTGCGTTCTTCGGCCAGGTTCACGAAGGCCGGATGCAATTCCAGCACGACTAAGTGCATCTGCGGTATCAAGACTACTTGGCAGACTGAATTCATCAATGTCTCTCATGTCTTCGTCCTCGACTTGTAGTTTACCACTAAGACCCTGGTATATGCTTTCTTTTCGCTTCATGAGCCCTGGACTGTTCAGCTCTTTCACACTTTCTTGTCTAAGTAGTCGAATTTGCTCATCGGACATCCACGAACTATATTTCATATATTAGTACGAATGCGGTGCACTCCATTGATGCCATAACTACATACTTGAAGTTGAGATCCAGTGCTGGATAGATCATGAGGACCGCAATTGGTAGCCTAGGCTGGGGCAGTGTAGTAAGCAGTTTCAGCATCACTCCTGCAACAAAATTTCCGCCACTGTAAACCGGTCAGCATTTGCATTCGATTCGCAATCGGTTAACGAATGGGAACCTACGCAGAGTCGCCCACTAGAACAACTTGAGGATCAACTGTGCCTGCGAGCCCAATACATCTGCCCTTTGTTCTAACTATCTCGATATAGGCATCATAGCACTCGTCAAGACTATATGGATATGGGTGCTCTGGCGCTTTTCTATTCAAAAGTTAGAATTTCTACAGGCTAATAAAATAGAGCCTACTCACCCATAATTGAGACTAATGACTGGGACTTTCAATTTCTTTGCCCATGCACACAACGAGTCGTCGTGGTGTCTCGGCGACATACTGACAAATCCACCACCAGGAAAATCCAACAAGACTTGTGTGTGGTGCTTGAATGTATGGCGTGGACCGTCGTAGTACAAGTATGCTTTCATTCGCGATCTGTAGGGGCTTTTCGGTGGTCTGGAAATTTCAAAGGCCTTCAAGGTTTGAATGCGAGGGCATGTGAAGATCTTTGCAAGTCTTAAATACGGCGACGTTGACTTTTCCCACGAAATTCTTAAATGTTCAGCAGTAATGGTAGCTCGCACTTTGCGGACCTAGCAGAGGATTAGAGCAGGTCAAGGAGAATTGAAGTTATGCGCGCACTTTCTCATCAGCTTGGTCGGCAAAGACCAAATAATAAATGCTAAATAGAATGCTGGCAATATCCCTGATTGCTTTTGGCTTGACCGGCATTGCAGTCCAAAAGCCTGCATCCAAAGCAGTGAGGAACCATGAAGCTCTGAAGAATGGTCTGCTATACTATCATCAGGGTTAGCACAATATGCCCATGTTAACAGGATACAAACGGTTGACCATACAAGGTCCGCCAAGGGTTCTGGCGACTGTAGATTCAGCAGCTTGTCGATATTCTTAAGCACGTACAGGCCAGTCATTGTAAGAACGTGGATCTGCCAGGCAGTGGCATGCTTGCTAAGGAACTTGCTGATAGCTGCGATGATTGGAGGGCCATGTCGCGGACCGCGCATTATGTGTGCAACCCAGAAGCAGGCTACGACAAGAACCTGCACTTTTTTGATATTCTGAGAAGGCCTCCCTAAGATGTGGTCTGCGTAAATAGTGTTAGCTCACGAAGCACACCCGCATATTAGCATTGTAAAGACGAGATTATACCGATCATTGTTCTGTAGTTCTCTGATAGGAATCATAACATTGACTGCAGGAATGTTGCACATAGATATCGAACTAGACCGGAGACAGGGGGCACAAAGGGTGAAATAGTAGTAGACATAACCAGAAGCAACCGGAGGAATGCCTCGTGACGGGCAGAGCTAAAGATGGTGAACCAGACTGGAGGCGACGCGCTACCGCCGGAGCCGGGGGTGGCTGCAACGAATTTCACATGCCATTGACCAGACGGACTAACGCTGTGGCTCGAGTTAAAATATTAGACGGCACGTGTCACGAAGAGGATGGCGCGGCAATGGTGTTTTACTACTGTACGCAGGAAGTGTGGCGTTCTGCGGGGAAATGATGTATGGCGGTGCAACAGAACCGTAATTACACTACTGATATGCATCGTGACGTATCCGACAAATCTCACAAAAATGGCATCAAGACTGCAAAAAGAATAATCGTCACGTCTAAAATTCAGTGCTTGGCGTTCATATTATCTTTACTGACGTAACTCCGAAATTCATGGAACAACACGAACAAAATCGGCCATCGCGGAAAACGTGGATGCAATGAGCTGCTCCAATATCACACTTATATATCATACACTACACTTTGTCTCCGTACCTTTCGTTGCATTCACAATTCTCTATGTCTGCATGCTGGTTTTTTCATTATGCTACTCTTTACTTTTTGATCTTCGCAGATTGACCCTTCCCTCGGTATGTGCTTACGGCGGGGATATCTGCCTTGATTCTAAACACTGTCATTAGAAAACTGTTTCAATGTCAAGAAAATAAGTAGCCTACTTGCCTGATTACCTCAGTGCCATATGCCTTGGGCTCGAGCTTTACTGGAGATTATTTAGTTCTGTATAACCGCCTCTACTTAGATGGCACCTACTGAGCGTATGGAGGGGCACCTCCATCCAAGGGCTCTGATCCTGGGAAACATTCATGAAATAGGCGTAAATACATCGCAGTACAGCCTGGTGTGTCACTATCATAATATTTTCCTGCCGTTCTAGCTCCATGATAATTGGTTCAAGTCTGACGACGACGTCCCGATATGATTCTCCTCCAGGATAACGATACTACAATAAATTAGACACTTACAACACAAGATAAGTCCGTATAACACTGTACTTCGTATTTATTCTCGTCGCGCGCAGCGAAATCATCGGGATACCTGTTCTCGATTTCTTCGTAAGTCAAGCCGTCACACTGTCCAGCATCAAGCTCGTCTAGCGCCTTCCATGTCAACTGTCTGTACGGCAAGTATTTAGCAGTTTGCTGCGTTCTCTTGAGAGTTGATGTCCAAACAGTTAATGGCCTATCGCCAACGGACATTTTGACCAACTGAGGAAGTTGACGAGCGTATTCGCGTCCACGTGCTGACAAGTCAGAATCGCCTCCAATCTTACCGGTGAGGTTAAAAGCAGATTCACCGTGCCTGCTTAACCATATACAGCGTGGTTTAATATGCAAATTCATGAGATAGTACACTATCCTGGATTCGAGGTAGGACTGAATGCGATTAATAATGACTTGAGAGCCGACGTTGATGAGTTTGACATATGTCAGATCGCGCTCGGAAATTGTTTCGTAGACCTTTTCGTAATTACGTATTCTATTGCGAAAGTCCAATGCCGCTCTCTCGGGGTCTTGGCCTATATAGTCCGGACTGGTCGTCTTGACGTCCATGATATTTTGCATGATCAAGTCCTCGTCATCACACCAGCTCTCGACAAACATAGGCTCGACATTGCGTTTGCGACACAGTTCTAAGATCCAGTTACGTCTGCTCTTTGTAGTGTTTGTAGCATCTAAGATGCCGACAACACCTTGCTCATGGTCGAACCATCTGAACATGTCGCGAATGGCGGACTCGGCGGCCATTTTGCGCAAGCGCTCGCCTTCAGGATTGTTGACGTCGAAGAACTCTGCAGTTGGGTGTGCTGTTTCGAGTCGACGATAGTTGCCGACGTTGAAGCATTTTGCTCGAATTGAGAGCCATGTGAGGTATCGCACGACTGCATAGAAGCGATCAGCAGGCATGCACAAATATGACAAGATACGATCACTGTTGGCCGCAGCAAGCAGCCAGACTTACTCTTTTGTGCTATCAGGGATTTGCCTCTGGCAGGAAGCCCGACCCTAAAGAAGAGGAAGAGGAGAAATTAGCGGGACGTCGATTAATGGGAACGAGAGCTCACATGATAACACATATCTGAACATTTTCCGCCTGGAAGGAGTAGCCGCCCATTCTGCAAGTAAAGACCTGGCAGCCGGTGCCGACAGAGTTGATTCGACGGGAGAGTACAGTTGAGGTGGGGTAAAGGACACGAAAGTGCAGAAGGAAAAGTGTGTGGGATGTACCTACACAGAGCGCGGGGAACACTGTCTAGTTGTGTCGGATAGCTGATCAAAGTTGGCTGGCTGCGTGATGATACTATCCGTAATATGCAATAAAAATATATATAAAATACAAATATATTGATATATTAAATTCGGCAGCACAAATCCTGTTGTTGCCTGCACTGAGAGACGGATGACCGAGTACAGAGCTGGGCATCTGATCGTGTGCCGACAAGCGTGAGGCCACCTTTGGAGTGTCCACGAGCCGCGACGTGCCCGGCTGCATGTCTGCTACCCGCTTTGTCGACTGGATGTGTCGCGCTGTCGCACCCCGCGTGCTCCTGCGCGTGCGCATAACGACACAAACTGCTTGAGGGTAAGAGCGGCACCTCTATGTGTTTCTCCGGTATGGCCCGACTGCCGCTCCGATCCTCGACAAATGTCGCACGCGAGACTCGTCACTCGACTCCCACGGTCACTGCTAAGGTCCGCGCGGTGACCTTCGCAGGCGCGTCACGTACACAATCCTAATTAGAATCACTCAACCACCAAATCGTCTACCAAGCTATTGCACTTATTGACCATTGTGACATAACACTACTCACTGCCGTTAGCGTCAATAATTCCCCGAGCGTGATATGCACTCGCTCTTGCTCTTAGACTATGTCTATTCGAGCAATTGACAAGAGTTCCGTTCATAAACTAACATCTGGCCAGGTTGTCATTGATCTGCCTACCGCGGTCAAGGAACTTGTCGAGAACAGCCTGGATGCCCATGCCACAAACATTGGTCTGCTCTTTCTTTATTAGTTGTAAGGATTCGTGCGTTGACCACTAACACTGAATATGCGCAGAGGTCAAGTTTAAGCACTACGGAGTCGAGTCCTTCGAAGTAGCGGACAACGGTGACGGCATAGACCAGGAGAATTTCGAGGGCATAGGTAACTTCTCTGCTACTAATGCCCACATATTTGTTCTAACATACACTACAGCTCTCAAGCATCATACATCCAAACTACGCAACTTCTCGGACTTAAGCTGCGTCGCCACCTATGGTTTCCGTGGTGAGGCACTCAGCTCTCTGTGCGGGGTTAGCTCATCCGTCCAGATCACAACATGCACAGCTGGAGCCTCTCCGTGCTCGACAAAGTTAGAGTACGACACGCATGGACGCATCGTATCCTCTTCAAAGGTCGCTGGCACGAAGGGTACATCCGTTCTAGTCACAAAGCTATTCGATGGAAAACTGCCTGTACGACGAATAGATTTGGTCAAGAACTTCAAGCGGGAATTTGCAAAATGCATCTCTCTCCTGCAAGCTTACGGAATTATCAAGGTTGGAGTCAGAATCGTGGTCTCAAACGTTCTGTCGAGTGGGTATGTCTTGCTTGCCTGGCTTGCACTTCCGATTTCATATCCTAACCCCGTGTAGCAAGAAAACGGTATTGTTTGCGACAAAGGGCAATTCTTCGGTCGGAGACAACATAGTGAATATATTTGGCGCGAAGGCCCGCACGGATTTGCTACCAATGTCGCTCTCATTAAATATTCCTCGCAAACAATCAATATATCTACCAGACACCGACCCTGGCGAAACTGTTATCAAAGTCGTTGGATTTATATCTCAACCTGGTCCAGGGCTCGGACGGAATGCTGCCGATAGACAGCTGGTCTATGTGAATAATCGGCCGTGTAATTTGCCATCTATCATTAAACGCTTCAATGAATGCTACCGGAGTTTTAATATTACCCAGTATCCATTCGTTGTAGCTGACTTCGAGGTTCCATTTGGTGAGGAGCTTGTCCCAGCATCGTCTGTTTTTGACTCTAAAGGCTGATTAGTGTCTAGACTCTGTTGATGTGAATGTCTCACCTGACAAGCGTACTATATTTCTCCATGACGAAGCGACAGTATTGGAATGCTTAAGAGTACGATTTTTTAGCTATACCTCCTGATAGCCTTTGACGCTGATGAAAGTTTCGATAATAGGAAAGGCTATCAGAAGTTTTGAAGAAATGCTGTCATTCGATGCCTACACAAAAATCAGCCTCATCCATCCAGCAAGCCACGAGCACATATCGCGAAAATGATGATGACAGCGATAAAGAACAAGTTTCACCACACGACGCTCGCCCAAGTTTTCTCTCGTCAATTTCTCCGTTTTCAAGCAGGCGCATGACTCCGGGATCGATGAAGGACAAACCCACTCCCAACCGACATAATACGCTTAGCAGCTTCAATTTTGGCTCGTCCTCGACAACGCATAGTCCACAATATTCATCACCAGCAGTCAAGTATGTCAATCGATCAGATGCCGCCAAACGGCAGAGGCTATTCATTGAAGATATTCCCACAAAATCCAGGATATCGCCTGCAACCAGCCCCATGGACACGATGGAGGAGCCGGTTATTGAGCATTCCCATGAGTTCCGCGAGGGCGATAATAAGAATGCTGACACTGAGAGCGAGACTGACGATAGTCTTAGCACCGACGGCGAGAGGAAAGAAACAGTGGTAGCATCGGATAAACGAGTCGTCGAATCTCCGAGCAGCGCGACAACTTTGTTGAACGAAGACGATACTTTAGTGGCGCAATCTGATATTATGTCGATTCCTGAGCATGTACGTGACAGCAACTATGAGAATGAAGAGGCTGAATCTTCATCTCAGCATTCCGTTGTCCTTATGAGCTCTCCAGTAAAAGATTATCGTGGATTGACGCAAGAATCATTGACAAATTCGGCTAGACTACGGAAGTATTGGACGCACAGGTTATCTGGGACGTTAGCCGTTTCTATTGAGGAGATAAAGCAAATGCAATCTACCATTTTTAAGACGCAACACTCGTCCGGCATAATTACTCCCGACAACACTCTGTCGTCGGATTTAGAAGAAGGCGAGGAGCATCTCCAGTCGCTCAATATCTCTAAATCCGATTTTGCAAAGATGAAAGTTATTGGCCAATTCAATCTAGGCTTTATTCTCGGCCTTCGTACCCCAGACAGCAGAACTGAAAATTGCGATCCAGACCTTAAAGATCGATGTGATTTGTTCATTATCGACCAGCACGCGAGCGACGAGAAGTTTAATTTTGAGCGACTGCAACGAGAAATTTCTATCAAAAAGCAACCTTTAGTTGTTCCGCAGCGTTTATCATTAACGCCACTTGAGGAACTTCTAGTGACTTCGAATTTGTCAGTTTTCGAATCCAACGGATTTATGCTCAGCATTGATGACCATGCGGGACCTGGTGAGAAATGCTCTTTAGCAGCTCTTCCCGTGGTCATGTCGGCTGCATTTGGTGTCGATGACTTCGCAGAATTGCTGCACGCTGTTCAAGAATCGCCAGGCACTTTTCACCAATGCTCCAAGCTCAGAAAGATGCTGGCTATGAAAGCTTGTAGAAGCAGTGTCATGATTGGAACCGCACTAAAACGAGAAAAAATGCGAGCCATCGTGGACGGCCTAGGAATATTAGATAAGCCTTGGGTATATCGGTTCATACTTATGACATTGTAGAAAATACTAATCTGCTACTAGAACTGTCCACATGGGAGGCCGACAATGCGGCATTTAACGGATATCAGCAAGTGGAAGAGCTGGGACGTAGACCAGCGTCCGCTTGGACAGGATATGTATACAAGTCATGTGTAAATACTCAATCGAATTATAATGTATTATACACCAATAGTTATGAAGTTTCCCGGATAAAAATACACAGCGTTAGATACTGTAAACATGTCCACAACTCTACATCATGTCCCATAAATAGTTCGCAATGAAAAAATTAGAGTATGCCTTGTCGAGCGATAAAACATGTATATCGTTGTTCAGATGGGATCTCACAATGGCTTTTGCATACCCTCCCATTCCATCGTCTTCTAGGCTAATTCCCAACGACCGGTATATTTTTAACAGTAGTCTAAAGAATCTCATTAGTATATTGATAATCATATCCTAACTGGCAATATCCTACATTGTCGGGTCTTGCTGCGCGCTACTAGCTTCAGCCATGACGTCCTCATTCTTCGCACGCTCAAGTTCCTCATTGAGTCTCGTAAGTGTACCCTCACTACCATGATATGCGGACTCAAGCTCATTGATTGTCTTGGCCAGCGAGAATTTCTCACGATCTAGCTCCAAAATCTTTTCTGTGTGCGAGCGCCGCGTCGGCGAGGATGGCACTGTAGCCGCTGTCTTTGCTAATTCTAGCCGTCGAGAAAGGGCTATATGATTTAGTGCACTATTCCCAGTAGCAGCTTATCAAAAAAAATAGCATACAACGTAATATGTCTAGCATTTGATCACGCTCCAAGTCTCGTGCGGATTTAAGAATGCGAATGTGGTCACTTATTCGAGAGATGGCTTGCACATCCGGTGTAATCTGGAAGTTTGACACTGTTGACGACAACAGAGCTTGCACACTATCTGAAGGCATTTTAATCGTTTAATCCGGGTCAATATAATTGCGACTGTTGAAAGATATAGACAGATGGAAATGAGTTGCTACAATATTTAACTTGATTGTGGCTGAATTGTTTGTTTACGTGTGCGCGTTTGAGCCCCGGTCACAGGTCATGCCTGGCTACGCTAAGTCTGCGCCACGACGCTGCCAGCTGACAACTAACTGTTGGGAGTTTTAACACTTGCCGATCCGGCAACGCCGACCAGTCATGGTACGTCATCAGCCCATTTAGATTACCCAAAAGACAGGTCATGTTCATTTACGAAGCTGTCCGCCACCAGCTGTTACATATTTTATTATTATATATTTCTGTTGCGGGGTATATTTTACTATTTTCGTCTACTGAGAGATCCACCTAACTTCAGATTTTCTTTTCGGATTATGTCTTCCGACAGTCTTCCATGTATGTTTCATGCGAGGTTTTTCCGTTCGACATTGTTTATTAACATTGGTCTACTCCAGACGCCGCTGATGCGGAAATGTCAGTTTTGCAGTTGTTGCTCTTGATGAATCAATTTTCTGATGTATTCTAGATCATTGAAACGCGAAGAGTTGGACGTTCTCCGCAATCAATACGTCAAGGAGGAGCCTTTTGTCTCGATACAAACGAAATTCAATTATGCGTGGGGTCTGATTAAAAGCCCTAGACGTGATGAGCAGCAACTTGGAGTTCGTCTTCTGACAGGTATGCATTCAAGGTTTGCTGATGTCTGTCCTACTGTAGATCTGGCTCACACGGTATATAGAGATTTTCAGAGACGCTCCTGAAAGACGACGCGAATGTCTATACTATCTTGCGTTAGGAAACTACAAACTTGGAAACTATGTTGAGGCGAGAAGGTATAATGATCTACTGATGGATCGCGAGCCGAATAATATGCAGGCGCGAAGTCTGAACAAGTTAATAGATGATCGAGTGGCTAAGGGTATGTATTGCGGGATACGATAATTATTGTATTACTGTTAACGGTGTATGTTACAGAAGGGTTAGTTGGCCTCGCTATCATTGGAGGCGCCGTCGCGGCCGGCGGTATTATATTGGGTACTTTATTGAAACGTCGTCGGTAATTGATCTGGTCCCCATGATCCAGCTAGTATCGAACTAATTGAGGCGTTTGGTTACTTTGTCCTTTTTGTGTATTACTATGGCACCGAACTGTTACTGTCTTATTCTTGCTTGGATCTTATCAATACAGTGCATGTGGGTGCCCGTTATGGAAAATCGAGTATTGCTCATCGTTGTATAGCTGTAGTCACTGTCTATGGGGAATATATATAGGTCGCTTGCAAACCAAGCTTTATACCAGTTGCTCAGACTGGCATATACAGCCCTCTTTCTGCAAATATTGAATCGCTTGTAATTAACTCCATGACAAGGATCCATTTAACATTATATTTTTCGTGTCATAAATTCATAATATAGGTTTGAAGGCCGTGACGGTTATGCCAATTTAATTAAGTGGCATTCGAACTATTATGCATGCAGGTTAGCCCCGACAATGTACCCGGCAACATGCAAAACACAATAAGGACCACCATCTTTGGGAATATCAGACTCAAATTAAAATAGGTGGTAGATTATGTTGATAAATAATAATTATACTATTTATCTCTTGTTTTATTACAAATTAAGAAAGCTGTGCTACAATGAAATTTGCAGGTACATCGGACCTTAACCGTGGGACTGCAAAATTATGACCGCCAACGTTACCCTACCTTCTAAATTAGGTTAAATAATATTTCCCAATTAGGCAACTATGCTACCTAAAGAAGAAACGCAATAAAAGCGACGAGCAGAGACCACTTATCAATTTCTTCATTCGCCATGGCTCGTCCAAGTAAGAAATCTATGGAGCGGTCTATCAACGGAAGAAAGAACATTACGAAGAGGTACGACAAAGTCAATCGGATCACTCAACACGACGGAAAGGGTGTGGTGGTGAAGAAGACGAACAGCTCCAACTGGTCGAATCCGCCTAGATCAGTCAGATATACAGAACGGTTTGAAGCGGTTGCGTTTTGATCCACAAGCTGACCTTGACGATGGGGAACACGAAATTGTTCTGGTAACTCATGGTGAATGCTATTTTAATAGCAATGACGATGTGACTGTTACCTGGACAGAAAACGGTGAGTCTATCATAAGAGAAGAGAGGCCAAGGCTTAGGTCTGATGGTCTCTGACTTCTGCTGCGCATGTCATGGTTCGCTGCAGTTTGAAGGGCAACACGCTCGGGAAATACGTTTAGGCACCAATACGCAGCCTTCAAGCAAAGGGTACCGCGGATTTTGTCCAAACACCGTCGAAGTGTTCGCCGCTCTGCTCGCATGGCCTGGCGCTATATCGATGCCTACGCACAGGACCTTGATGGTAAGGCTGCAACTTTCGCGGTTAAGTCACATCGCAGATTACCCCCGGAGGGAGTCGAAATCGTCGCCAGTTAGACTTTTTGTGGTCATCTGACAGGCTGGTATTGTGACATTGTTAAACTGAGGCCGTGTCATCAGTTACAACATTGACCCCTGCAATATATTATTAAAGTAGGAAGTGGACACCGGCGGAGTTGGGGCAACGTCTCGCATGTGCAGCAGCGCAAGGTCGTACAGATTGTGAGGTTCGTAGTTGGCCATCATGGAATAATAAAGAAAGGAAAGAAACGCAAGGTGACACGAACTAGGGATGGTGCGGCTCAGTAGGAGAGACCCATATCCGGTCGAGGCCGCAAACAGAAGACAAAAATAATTAATTTTCTCTGCCAAACAAAGGACTTACCCTCAATTACATGGTACTCGTCACACATATCTTGAGCAGCATAGAGCAGATCGCAATACACATGGTTGCACAAAACAACCTCATCTAGACAAATCACTCAAGTAAAGTTGCCTAAGGGCTCCACAATAGTACCATGCATTACATCACCATCCCTGCCAAATCGAAAATTGATATAATGCTCTGAAAAAGGGGGGGTACATTGGTCCTTAACCAGGGGAGCATGAAATTATGGTCGCGAACCATTCCCCTACCATTTTCTACGAAACGTCCCTCCTACGTTTTTTATTAGGCTAGCTGAATTTCGGCATTGGGTGATTTGATTGTACGCCTAACGTGGATAATTGTCTACGATTCAGAGTAGTTCGACCAACTTGCTGTCTGTTACTTGCAAACAAACCAGATCGATAATCAGCACACTTTAGAAGCATCGGGAGCGCGCTGCCGTTGTGCACAAACCAATTTCGGGGCCGTGACGAATCCTCAGTGTATGTCGCAACGTATTGTTTTCTTGCTTTTATATCGAGATTAACGTTTGATCAAAGATGGCAGACATACTACCCTTTGCATCTTAAAATGCTTGTCGAAATGGAGCAACTTGCAGTGTATCCTTTGCGTCAGGCTGAACCAGCCGATCGCCCCAGTCGAAGTTGGTTGAGACGCAAAGTGGAGAAAATTGCTTTGCTGGAGGGAACGACCCTGTCACAGACACTCAAGGCCAAGGCCATGTCGTGGCTGTTGCAGCGGGTCATTACCCAACAGCCTGGACTCCCTACTAAATCGCTGTCGAAGCTGTCCCCGACTATGGTGAGTCTGTTGGACATCCTTTTTGTACTTCATTATCCTAATTCCCCGCAGGTAGAAAAACTCGAGCATAAGGCACAACGGACGATTGAAAAGATTCGGAGCGGGTCGTTTTGCCCAAAGAAGTTTCCTTTTTCTCGAGGAACAAATCGCGCCTTCTCCTCTCTGCCGCAATTTTCGTTCGCAACACGATATATGTCCATTGATACCCGTGTTCTTCGAGAATTGCTGGTGACTCTTTGGCGTCGGGGTTACCATCCATTCCCAGAGCAACTGCCGGAATCTGCAAGGCCCGGTATCAATATGGTGGCAGCAAAGCACGAGTTCGACAGCAACCGCTCAGAATGGTGGTGTCG